>JAMKCH010029330.1:0-22351 GCA_023653785.1 Ophioderma brevispina
CCCCGTTAATTGCCCAGTCAAAACACCCATTGTGACGCAATTAAAATATACTAGATTGCGTTGATAGTAGAATAGCCTCTACTTGTCTGTAGGTGGAGGTATAAATTGAGGAGATTATTTAAAATTAGTCTGTGTATTGTGTATGATGTGCGCTATAGTATTCAGCCCCCTGTGTTTACAGATGCAAACTTTTATCTTCACTATTCATAAAATCACTTTTCACCCATTCACACCTGTTTAGTTTGCGCTTTCTTTGAACATTCTAGGGTTTAAAATGCTTCGACTATTGATTGGGACTGTGATGGTCAATCGCTCAGGGTTGGCTGTCATTGCTATAGCGCACATCACAAATACACGGACTAAGTTTTTATATACTATCCCCTCATCATACCTCCACCTACAGACAAGTAGAGGCTAATCCACTATCAACTGCAATCTAGTATAGGGTTTAATGAATCATATTTTAATTGGTCACAATGGGTGTTTTGACGGGGCAATTAAAGGGCATTTCGTGATCCCTAGGCTCGTCCCCCCGACTTTCCTAAAAATGTTGAGATTGTTTATATCATCTGAACCGTTAGCCTTAGTATCCACGTATGCCCAATCTGCTTGCACTTCAGTCCATCTGTACGAAAATTCGCCATTTTTGTATTTTCTGTCGTAACCGGACAGAAATTACAACAAAGTAGCCTATGTGACCCGTGGGAAGGCGCATACTCATAACACAAAAGCGCAAGATCCGGATCAGCTCAACTTTTCTGAGAATAACTTTTTTCTCAAGATATCTAGTGATCAATGAATAAAACAGTATGTGCTGAAATCACAAAAGCACCTTACATATGTAGCTTAGTGTTTTGATGGCCATTTTGAATTTTGTGCCCTTTCTCAAAATGCTCAAGAGGTTTTGTCCTGGCACCCGAGATTCAGCAGGAAAAACTGGTCAAGAATCATTGAAAAACATTACATATACATGTACATATACATTTATATATGGGGACAAGATATTTTTTTTTCTGTATAGTTTTTTTTTTAATCATGTTAATTATTTCAACAACTTTAAACAATTCAAAACAAATTCTCAAAATTTAGCAGATGGGGGTTGGAACCTTCAACATAGATTAGGAAGCATTCTAAACCATTTAGACTAGCGAGGGATTTTTTGCCGATGTTGGGATTTTTACCCTCAATCTAAACTATTCACAGAATAAACTGCAGATTCATGTATATATAGTAACATATGTAACAATAGAAATGATCAATATTGTTTTCTCCTCACATGGAAGCTATCACCCACACACCCACAATTTGATATTAGG
The DNA here is from genome assembly GCA_023653785.1 of Ophioderma brevispina. NCBI lineage: Eukaryota > Metazoa > Echinodermata > Ophiuroidea > Amphilepidida > Ophiodermatidae > Ophioderma > Ophioderma brevispina. The sequence goes on from JAMKCH010029330.1 coordinate 1,317, forward strand.
TGCGTGTTCCGATCGTTTTTGGGAACCCCCCCTGATTTACCCCGGAAGTAGTATCATTTTGATATCAGAAATAAAGGCCGTATTTTTTCTCACTTCTTCGTCCCGAAATTTGAGCCCTCAAATCCATTTCATTCCCCAAGTATAACAAAAACTGCCGTTTTAGTGTTAACCATCAATATTGCACAGTATTGAATGGGCTTTGCAACATGCATATGATTGCGTCTACCATCAAAACCACCATTTTTTTCCCCCTGTACCTTGATGGGGTATATGTGCAAGTGCAGGCTCTCATATCAAGCAAAGAACCACATGCCATAATCGGCACAAGCACCTTTAATTTGTCCAACCTTTGGATAATAGAAGCAAATGTGTACCAAAAGTTGACTGAGATCAAAAGCATTTCCCTGCAAATATCCAAGATTTTGAAGTGTGAAATTGTGCACCAAGACCTGTGCAGTCTGTTACTTCTTGTACTAGTGTGATACACAGTCAGGTGTTGAGTTAACATTTTGAGGTTGCATAGACCAGTAACCTCCTGCCACTTCTTTTGTTGCCTGCGAATCCATTCCTTATTCCTGCGAATTGTTTATGGCCATCATATTAAAACTCTACAGATACAATTTCCCATTGTGTAACAGTCAGGCCGACTATTTTAAGATACCAGGCCCTAACATGTTTAACAAACTGGTCTATTACCGGTCCCCTCACTCCAACTAAAAAAGTGGTAACCATATAGTTCTTATTTTCAAAAGCCCCCAGGAACCTTTTTAATTATTTTATTTTTTTTATATCCCCCTTTTTTTGGCAAATCAGAACAATCAAGGTTAAAAATCCCCCTATTTCAATGTTTCAATGACAGAAATTTTCAGACACCACCCGTACCCCTTTTCAATGACTCTTATTAATTTTAACTATTAAAGAACAAAACGAAAAGTATCAACATTGACTTTTGTCTGGCTGATCTCCAAAACCGATGATCCTGCCATGTGTCTTTAATTGGGATTAATTACAATACCTGTATACTGATTTTAAATGAAAAGCACAAAGATAACATGTTCCTGTAAAAGTAATTGTAAGTCCGCCAGGACCAATTCTGTGAAATACCCCTTTTTTTTTAATTTCGCGCGGAGATGGATGCTCCCGAATACCCAATACCCCCTTTTTTTTCGTGATTTCGCGGTCCGCGATGACATAAAACATGTACCCCCTTTTCCGTCCGCGAAATTTTAGAACTCTCATGGTTCCCACTTTTATGCTTGAGCTGAGGGACCGGGGTCTATTACTAACTACCGTATTCGACCAATTAGCGCCCCTCCCCTAATGAGCGCCCCAACATAAATGTTACAATTGACTATACACTGTAAGTGCCCCCTTTTCAATGCAACTGTAAAACTAATTCCGGCAAAAAAAAATTAAAAAAATAAATTATCATATGAAACTTTTGACTTAGGATTCTGAAAATTTTGACAAAAAAATGCATTTTCAAGCAGTAAATACTCAATTTTGACTTTCACTTCAACATTTTATAAGCGGTACATTCTCAAATACTTAAGTCTTTAAAACTTGTGGTATTTTTTTCCTACATGGTTAAATGGGATAATTTACAGACAAATAACATAAATTGTCCACTTTTTTTTTTATCCCTCTTGCAGTTGTGGCTGGGCGGCATCTCTTTAAGGCCAAGTGTAAGTCACACCTAAAACCCTACGGTGTTGGGAGTGATTCATAGTTTCTATTCATATACCCGAAAAAAAATCCAGAAGGTATGCATGTCGATGTCCATTGCTGAGCACAAAACCCAAAGTATGATGCTATGGCGGACTAGTTAGCAATATGCAAGGCCTTGAGTTACTCTGCAGTTAGTTTAGAAAATGCGGTCGCAAAGCTTGATAGTAACACCTACTAACTGGTGATGGCCAAGACGCAAAGTTTTCCCAATTGCTGTACCAGCTTCACTTCTCTTTCTCTCCCTCCTCCCCTTTTCTTGTCGCTCCTTTCCTCCTTTGTTCCCTTCTTTCTCCTTTCCCCTTTCTATTCTTCATTCTCCCGTCTTCCCCTTCTTTTCTTTCTCCCCTTCTTTTCATTCACCCCCATTTTTCGCATTCTCCCGTCCCGATTTTTAGTGGCCGGGGGCTGCAACCCCCCCCCCCATTGTACAACACAGGTCCATCCTTTACCTTTTTTCTTGTAGATATGTTTGATGCATACAAGTTTAATCCGGTTTATGTACCCAGCTGTGAATGAGGGTGGCCGGATTCCCCTAACATTCACAGCAACCGCCCGTACTCACTCCTTCCACTTTACCCGTTTCAATCCATCTTCAACCCAACCCTCCTACTCTCCTTCACTTGCTTCTTCCAAGTCTTCTTATTTGGACGTCCCCTCCTCCTCAAACCACCCACCTCGAACTCATAAGCCCTGTTTAAAACAATGTCCGTCATCCTTCCTCAGCATGTGCCCATACCAATGTACATGTACACTATTTGCCTTCGCCAACCGGTCCATGGCTTCTTTAAAATCCAACATCTGCATCAAGTCCTCAGTCTTCATCCTATCCATCAACTTCACACCACACATTGCTCTCATCATTTCTCTCTCTGTCCTCCTCAGAATCCCCATCTCATTTTCACTCAGACACCATGTCTTGCTCCCATACAGCATCACATCACTGATCTACACCATATGGTGTATAAGAGTTCATCTTCAAAGGATATCGTTTCCCTTGCAACAATTCCCCACATTCCTAAACTTCATCCACCCATACCTCACTCTAGCTATCACAGCCACCTTGCATCCACCACCCCATAACAACTCCTTCACCAATTCCACCTCGTCACTCAACTTTTCCTCTTGTTGCACCATTCCACCAGCAACTTTCTCACATCTCCCACACATAAAATCTCTTGCCAAACTTGGGGTCACTCTCTTCATCTTTATGCATCTCCCATGGATCAATTTTCCATATTTCTCCCACACACACCACATGGGTCTACCTTACTCACTACCACCTCCCTCTCCACCCCACTCACCAGCACTTTTGTCTTCCCAAAGTTTATTTTCAAACCCTTACTCTCAAAAGCCTCTTTCCATTTCCAGAACTAATTCTCCCTCAGTCCCTCCATTGTCCCACACAAAACCAAGTCATCAGCATACAACATCTCATCATCAAACCTTCTTTTGCACTCACCGTAACAACATCAATCACAATTGCAAAAATCAATGGCGAACATACAGAACCCTGATGCACACCCACCTTCACCTCTAACTCCTCAGACAAATCAGACCCCACTCTCTTGTTTTTGCTCCTTCATACAAACTCAACACTGCTCTACCCATTACTTCTGGTATTCGTCTCTTCCGCACCGCCCACTCCATCACATGTATGAACTATAATAATATCCACCAATCAAATATAATTTTTTCACGTTATAGGTGAAGCACAGGAGACGGTATTTACCAACGTGCACTAGGGCACGACTGTCAGATAATGCAGACCCACCAGGATTTGCTTCAGCTGGCTCAGGTAATAATAATAATAATATTTATTTTTTTTTTTTTTTTTTTTGAAAAAATCATCAAAATTCATATTTTTGTATTTTTGTTACTGGCATGGATATGCGAACATAACCTGCAAGTGGTTGACTTGAAATCCGTGTATTAACGACAAGGCAGTACTTTTTGTCTGATTCTGTAATTTCTATACGTGCGTATCAAAATTCTGACTTGTGAATATCCCAGATTTTAAGCGTGGTATTGTGCACCATGATCGATACAATTTGATCTCAAACACAAACATTATTGATCTTTGTTTATTCTGTACTGGTGTAAACAACAATCAGCTGTTTACTGTAGATTTTGAGACGCAATCGCTGTATGTGTATTTACGGGAGACAGTACATGTATGACTGATTTCCTCAAATACTTCATTTTTTCACTATTTGGTGGTTTGTTTCTACATTAAAGCAGTTATATGGAATTGTACACACTTATCCCTGATTTATAAGTTTGAATGACAAGATTTTCAGACAAACCTTTTCAATGACTCTTATAATTTTAACATCTTACAAGCAAAACAAAAGTATCAACATTACTTGTTCTGCGTACTCCCACCGATGATTCCCGTCATGTGTCTTTAATTGGGGCTTAATTACAATACCTTTATACTGATTTTAAAATAAAAAGCAACAAAGATAAACATTTTCCTGTCATAGTATTGTAGTCGACCATGACCAATTCTGTGAAATTCCCCTTTTTTTTAAATTCGCGGAGATGGATGCTCCGAATACCCCCTTTTTCGTGATTTTCGCGGTCCGCGATTACAGTAAAAAATGTACCCCCCCCCTTTCCGCTCCGCGAAATTTAGAACCTCATGGTTTACCATTGTTTAATGCTGAGCTGAGGGCCGGGGGTCTATTACTACCGAATTCGACCTCATTAGCGCCCCCCCTAAGGAGCGCCCCAACATAATGTTACGTGGACATCACACTGTAAGCGCCCCCCTTGCAATGCACTGTATCAACAATTCGGGCCAAAAAAAAAAAATTAATAAATTTACAATATGAATTTGACTTAGGATCTGAAAATTTTGACAAAAATGGCATTTTCAAGCAAGTAATACTGCAATTTTGACTTTCATTCACATTTTATAAGCGGTCATTCATCAAATACTTTAAGTCTTTAAAACATTGTGTAATGTTTTTTCCTAAATTGGTTAAATGGGATAATTTACAACATCAAATAAATTGGTCACATTTTTTATCCCTCTTGCAGTATTGCTGCCCCCCCCCCCTTCCCCCAATTTCCCCTTTAAAGCCAAAGTGTAAGTGACACCCCGAAAAACTACATGTGCTTGAGGTGATTCAATAGTTCCTATTCATCATATACCCGCATCCCAAGGTATGGCATGTCTATGTCATTGCATGAACACACAACCCAAAGTATGCATGGCTATGCGGACATTAGCATATGCAAGCCTTAGAGTTACTTACTGCAGTCGTTGAACTGCTGTCGCATGCTTGATAGTAACACTACTAACTTGGTGATTGCCAAGACTCAAGAAGTTTTCCCCAATTGCTGTACCAGCTTCAGCTTCACTTTCTCTCCCTCCCCCCCTTTTTTTCTTGTCTCTCCTTTCCTCTTTTCCCTTCTCTTTCCCCTTTACTTGTCTTCTCCTCTTCTTTCCCTCTTTCTCCTCCTTCTTTCATCACCCCCCATTTTTCGCTTCTGCGTTCTTCCGGCCCGATTTTAGTTGTCCGGGGGTCTGCAACCCCCCCCCCATTGTACATCCCAGGATCCATTCCCCTTTACCTTTTCTTTCGGATATGTTTGTACATGCATACAAGTTTTAAAAATCCGGTTATGTAACCTAATGAGGGTGGCCGATTCACTCACACTCATCTCAAGCAACCGCCCATACTCACGTCCTTCACTTTACCCGATTCAATGCATCCTCCATCCTCCAACCCAATTTCGTTCCTACTCTCCTACCGCTTGCTCTTCCAGTCGTCTTTGGATGTCCCCTCCTCAAACCAACCCATCTCGAACTAAGCTCTTCTACTTTTAATGCACTTCATCCTTCCTCAGCATGTGCCCATACCAATGTACACTATGTGCCTTTGCCAACCGGTCCACCGCTCCTTTTTCTTTCCAACCCAACATCTGCATCATCCCTCATCTCATCCTACCATCAACTTCACACCACCCATTGCTCTCATCATTGCTCTCATCATTGCTTTCTCTGTCCTCCTCGGAATCCCCATCTCGATTTTTTTTGCCAACACACCAGCGTCTCGCTCCCATACAGCAATACCGATCTCCCACACAACTCTTTATAACACATACCTTTCATCTTTGAAGATACTTCTTTCCCGGCAACAACGCCCCACATTCCCTAGCAAAACAACTCCCCACATTCCTAAACTTCATCCAGCCATACCTCACTCTAGCTGTACAGCCATTGGCATCACCACCGCCCCACTAAAAACCCTGTCTCCCAGGTAAACATGAATTCCTTCACCCTTCCACCTACATGTAGTCACATCAATTTTCCTTCCTGTTCCACATCCCTCCAGCACCCTTCTCACATCTCCACACATAAAATCTCTGGCCAAACTTGGGGTCACTCTCTTCATCTTTGTGCTCCCATGGATCCATTTTCCCACATTTCTCACACCACAACTGAGTTTGTTTTTAACCTCTTCCCACACACGCCACATGGGTCGACCTTACCACTACTCACTCTGCCCTCTCCACCCCGCTCACCTTCACTTTTGTCTTCCCAAGGTGTTTACCTTCAAACCCTTAGTCTCTCAAAAGCCTCTTCCATTTCCAAACTAATTCTCCCTTCTCCCTCATTCCCTCCATTGTCCTCATACATTACACCATGTCATCAGCATACCACATCTCACTCATCAACCTTCTTTTGCACTCTCTTTAACAACTCAATCACAATTGCAAAATCAGTGGCGAAACTACAGAACCTTGATGCACCCCACCTTCACCTCTAAATCCTATACAATCATACCCCACTCTAACTCTTGTCTTTGCTCCTTCATAAAAAACTCAACACTGCTCTCAACTTCTGGTATCCCTCTCTGCTTCCCTCACCACCACTCCATCACATGTATGACATGATAATATATCCACCAATCAAATAAATTTGTTCACGTTATAGGTGAAGCACAGGAGACGGTATTTTACCAACGTGCACTAGGGCACGACTGTCAGATACTTCAGTACTCCCCAGATTTGCTTCAGCTGGCTCAGGTAATAAAAGAATATGTAATTATTAGAAGGCGCGACAAATCCACCAAGTGCTCAGCAGGGCGCCACGTGTGGAAGCGCTTAGGCTACTACACACAATGAGTAATCCAGAACGACAAGGAAGGCTTTTATGGGAAGTCGCCTTTTAGATGCACAGGAGGAAAATGAGTTCTCGGAGAAAACTGCAATACGGTATGATCGGCAACCAATTCAACGTACGACGCAGCTCCGCATGGGATTTGGAACCCGGGCCGCATTTGGTGAAAAGTCGAGTATGATCCCTACAACCAGCCCGCCCGATCCGTTGTACATTGTACATCCACTTTTATTATCCCTCCTGGCAGTGATAGTTTAATTTCCGTATTACTTTTTAAAGACACTACGGCTTGAATAGCGCGGGCTTCGTCTATTCACTTTAAAACAAATTCAAACCAATTCATTTTATCAAAATTGAGCAAGTGGGGGTCGCACTTGGTGACAAGTTAGTGGATTAAGTAAATTCTTAACCACCGACTAGCGAGGTATTTGGTGGCGATTGGGATTTTAATATTCATATAAACCTATACGGAATAAGGCAGTCATGCGTACATACAATAGATACACATAATAATTGAACAATCACTATCATCATTAAGTGTGGCTATTAAAGATGAATGCTGTAATACACACAAGTTAACACGGAACAAAATTTTTTTGGCTCCTGCATAGCCAAAAAGGGAGAAGGATGTGATAGTGTATTCAGTGTAATTTCTTCTGATTGAAATTGTTTATTTTTAGGTAGGTAATGCACTCTAGAAGATTTCATTTGAAAAGTCAACAGATTTCCAATCTTAATCAAACATAGTGATAATGATTAATTTTGGGATAGGGGCCAAATGTGCTGTGCCAGAAATGATTTCAGATCAAGTTGTGGTTAACCAACCCATTGTTTATACCAGGGTCAAGTACGGTCACTTTGCACAGGCCTATATTTCTAAACAGTAAATTTGAATTTATGGGGGATATTTGAGTAGTTATTTTCAATGAGCCAATCAGACAATTGTATCATAGGTGGTAAGTGCCCAGGGGATTTCACTGTTTTTTTCACACCATATTCCACTATGTAATGACACATGTCGTCCTTACTTTCTCAATCTGCAAGTGAAATACCACATATGACAACCATTGAAGGCAACAAGCAAGGTACGAATGTGACCTCCACATACTCTGCTGCTGCTGCACCAATTTGGTAAGGTAGAAACTTGAAAAGGGCAAGTCGTGAAAGGTTAGTGGCCTCATATAACCAACACTACTGTCTCATGTATGTAAATAACAACAGGTGGATGCAAGTGTAAATAGTCCTGCAAAGAATTTTGAAGCAGATAGCACAAGTGGAAAAAGTGGGTGGTAGTTTACGCTGTTCTTGGTAGCACTACTAGTTCTTAAGAAACTGTCAAGATGGATTCAGAACTGCATGGCCAGGAAGATGTTGAAGAAAGTGAGGGCTAGTATCACGAATGCCAAATTCTACTGGTCTACTGGGCTTGTGTGAATGTGTCACAATTTCTCATGCTCAAGCTGCCATCTACTGGATCCATTAGTTTTCAAGATATGAACCTTCTACGCTTGGATGCAGATTCTACAGGGCATATGCAGAATGATGATTCAAATTTTCATACTTCAGCGACAGGTAGTAGGTCAGAGGATACAAATAGCACCACAGAATGTAAATCTTGTGTGGGCAACATTGAGACGACCGACAGAAAACCCCTTAGTACGACATGCCCCTACTACGCCCTTGTGTTTCTTTCGAGATCTGCCCCAGAAGTAATCTTTAGAAGACATAATACTATTCATGCATTCCAGGAGAAGTGGAGGAATGAGTTTGGTCCAAGAAACTGAGTCAGAGGTCACCAAAAATAACAACAAAGCATGGTCACTTTGAAGGACAGGCAAGATCATGATGTGTCAAAGAGTGCATGGTACCACCCCAAGTTGGGAAAGGTCATGTAATCAAGTCCTTTCTTTTCTCCGCAGTTCAGTACACAAAGAAAGAGCAATGCGATATTCGACATGGAAAGGTGCCAGGTACACGGGTGCCACGGGTCTGCGAAACTCATAGGAGGCAGTGGCGAGTGAGGATGTCAACAAGTGGGGCCGAAAACTTCTGCGCCACACGCGATAAGTCAAATGACTCAAGAACCACTTAGTGCAATGTGTCAGGTGAAGCTCATACAAGAATTGAAATGGTGCATCTTCAGAAATGATTCGAGAACCATCACATACATCGGAAAACGACATTTTTTTAAATTTCGCGGAGGCGGATGACTCGAATACCCCTTTGTTTTTCGTGATTTCGGGTCCGCTGGATGAAAGTAAAAAATGTTACCCTTTTCCTGCGAAATTTTTTTTAGCTTTCCTTTTTTTAGCAACTCTACATGGTTACCAATTTTGTATGCTGAACTGAGGCCGGGGTCTATAACCGATTCGACCTAATGAGCGCCCCTCCCCTAATTGAGCGCCCCAAACATAATGTTACAAGTGACTATTCACTGAAAGCGCCCTTTTTTTTCACTTTCAAGGCCAACTGTATAACTAATTCGGCAAAAAAAATATTAAAAAATTATCATATGAAACTTTGTGACTTAGGATTCTGAAAATTTTTACCCAAAACAAAAAATGCATTTTCAAGCAAGTAATACTCAATTTTGACTTTCATGTCACATTTTTATAAGCGGGTAATTCTCAATACTTAAGTCTTAACACATTGTGGTATTTTTTTCCTAACTTGGTTAATTATTTTTTTTTAAATGGGATAATTTACAGACAAATAAATAAAATTGTCACATTTTTTATCCCTCTTGCAGATATTGTGCTAACTTTTTAAGCCCAAAGGTAAGTCACCTGAAAAACTACAGGTTGCTTGAGGATTGATTCAATAGTTTCTATTCATATACCAGATACAGAAGGTATGGCATTGTCTAAGTCATTGCATGAGCACAAAACCAAAGTCTGATGGCTATGCAGACTAGTTAGCAAGATGCAAGGCCTTAGAGTTACTGCAGTAGGTTTAGAAAATGCTTGTAGGCATGCTGATAGTCACCACTACTACTGGTGATTGGCCAAGACTCAAGAAGTTTTCCCCAATTGCGTGTACCAGCTTCAGCTTCTCTTCTCTCCCTCCTCCCCCTTTTCTTGTTCTCCTTTCCTCTTTTCCCTTCTCTCCCTGTACTTTTCTTTCTCCCTCTTCCTCCCCTTCTTTTCTACACTTTTTTTAAACCCCCATTTTTTTGCTTCTCCATCCCGATTTTAGTTGTCCGGGGGTCTGCAACCCCCCATTCTTGTACATACACAGGTCCATCCCTTTACCTTTTTTCTTGTAGGAGATGTTTGTATGCCATACCAGTTTTAAATCCGGTTATGTACCCTTGTGAATTGAAGGGTTGGCCGGATTCACCTCACACTCGCAGAAAACCGCCCGTACTCACTCCTTCCACTTTACCCGTGTCAATCCATCTCAACCCAAAACCTCCTACTCTCTCACTTGCTTCTTCCATGTCATCGTTGGACGTCCCCTCCTCCTTAAACCCCCCACCTCGACTCAAAGCCCTGTTTAAAACAATGTCCATCATCCTCCTCAGAATAATGCCCATACAATGTACATGTACACTATTTGCCTTCGCCAAACCGAAGTCAATGCTTCTTTAAAATCCAACATCTGCCGTCAAGTTCATCAGTCTTCAATCCTGTCCATCAAACTTCACACCAACATTGCTCTCATCATTTCTCTCTCTGTCCTCCTCCGAATCCCAATCTCATTTTCACTCAGACACCATGTCTTGCTCCAGACGCCATCACATCACTGAACTACAGTACACCATATGGTGTAAAGAGTCATCTTTCAAGGATATCGTTTCCTTGCCAAACAATCCCCACATTCCTAACTTCATCCACCCATACTCACTCGAGCTATCACGCCACCTTGCATCCACAACCCCTAACAATAACTCACCAAATTCCACCTCGTCACTCAACTTTTCCTCTTGTTGCACCATTCCACCAGCAACTTTCTCACATCTCCCACACATAAAATCTCTTGCCAAACTGGGGGTCAATCTCTTCATCTTTATGCATCTCCCATGGGATCAATTTCCACTATTTCTCCCACACAACAACCTGGGTCTACCGTACTCACTACCACCTCCCTCCCACCCCGCTACCCGCAATTTTTTTTACCAAAGTTTATTTTCAAACCCTTACTCTCCAAAGCCCTCCTTCCAATTCAAAACTATCTACATCAGTCCTCCATGGTCCTGACAAAATCAGGTCATCAGCATACAACATCTCACTCATCAAACCTTCTTTTGCACTCTCATAACACAAATTCAATCACAATTGTAAAATCAATGGCGAACGTACAGAACCCTGATGCCACACCCACCTTCACCTCTAAAATCCTCAGACAAATCAGACACCACTCTAACTCTTGATCTATTTGTTCCTTCATACAAACTCATCACTGTTTAATCCCATTACTTCATGTATGAACTATAATAATATCCACCAATCAAATATAAGTTATTCAGGTAGGTGAAGCACAGGAGACGGTATTTACCAACCTGCACTAGGGCACGACTGTCAGATAATGCAGACTCACCAGGATTGGCTCCAGCTGGCTCACGGTAAAATAATAAAATAATATGTAATGCGTATAACGCAAGACTTGTACACCCAAAGTGACTAAGGGTGCCGTTTTGGAGTGCCTTAGGCTACTACAACACAATGGTAAATTCCCGAATGACAAGGAAGGCTTTATGGGAAGTCTGATTTTAGAAGCAGGGAGGAAAATGAAGTTCTCGGGAAAACCTGCAAGGACAGGTATGGATCGGCAACCAAATTTCATGTACGACTCAGGCTCCGCAAGGGATTGAAATCAGCCGCATTGGTGAAGGGTGAGTGGATGAGCCACTACACAAGCTCGCCCTCCCACCTCATTTGTGGGGATTGATGAAGTTAGTATGATGAAGTGAGGCCCCCTTGACTGAACCCAACTCAGGATTAAAAGTTGCAGTTCGCCATAGAGGAGAGTTTGTCTGCAAAGGAGAAGAGGATCGCACTGATTTCATTCTGTAACAGGATGGTTGTCAATAGGATTTACTGCAACGTTTAAATTATGGGGTGAGTTCGGTCAAGTGAAGTCGGGAAGCAACATATGGTACCACATTTGGACGAAGAATTTTCACGGGGATAACATTGATATGCATTCTAAATTCAAACGATCTGAATAAGTGCAATAAGAAATTAATGTCAAGAGTTCGCTAAAGAATGTGTTGCATTCACGCATAATGAAGATCAAAACTTTAAGTGTTGTGAATCATCGAAGTAATGGATATCACATTTGTGACTATTTTGAAAATGTCATTTTGTCTTTAATCGCCGGTCAGTCAGCCAGAAGTAACGGATGTCTCGTATTCTTCAACACACAACAGTTACTCTGTACTGTGTAGTAAGCGCTATAGAGAAGGAATTACTCAAGCAGGAAGAAGAGGATTGCACTGATTTTCAATTTGTGACAGTATGATTGTAAATAGGATTTACTGCAACTTTTAAATCCTGGGTGGTCGGTCAAGTGGGCCAAACTTCAACAATGACTCCGCTCGATCGCCACAAAGGAGGGGTGTCAATGCGCGCGTAAATAAAACCGCTTCCAATTATATCCCATATTGTATAAACAAGATGGATCGTATGAACTTGACAAATTTTAGTAGTGGGGAGTTACTTTTTTGTTGTGTTTAGTGGTATAATAGAACCTGGTATTTGGTTAAAGTTTTGTAAGTTGGTTAAAGTCTTCCCCATTGGACAGTAATTGATTACGATTGAACCAATCTTGCGTTAAACAATGATCAGGGGTAATAGGTAAGGATGACCGTAAAGAGATTGGGTTTAAAGCAAGGAGATTAAAATAAGGAGATGACACTTCTGGACAAACGGTAGTCCCTGGACCTTTGTTGTATAGAGGGGGCGCTCTACGAATAGCGGATATTTTAAGGGAGGTGGGACACAGCACTAAAAAGTCCAGGTAACTCTGGGATAACAAAACTTGATGTGATATCTTGTGATTTTGGACTTAAACGTAAAATGGCATTCATTATATGAAGGCCTGTTATAAAGTCTGATGTTATAAATATAGGATATACATTGACCTAAGTTATTTTAACAAACAAGTTGTAGGGAACTACATCTGTTTTCAATTGAAGGGACCCAAATGTGTAGACTGCAAGGCTGTTGCAAAAAATATAACCGTGATTATAAAATAGAGTAAATAAATCGAAATAACATAAAAGAGCTAAATTTTATGATACTATCAAAAATGTTCAGGGATATAATTTAGAGAATAAAGGTATGATTTGGGGACCGGTACTCTTTTTAGGCACGAATTGAACCCAAGGCGATACCCTTATTTTAACGTGGAAGAACGAGGCCGGAGCCGAGTTCTTCCACGACAAAAATAATGGTGTCGCCGGGTTCCAATCGTCGTAAGGAGAGTTCCCGGTTCCCAAAATCATACCTTTATCTTCTTCTAAAACAGCTTTTATCATTTTTAAGGTCATCTTTAACCCAATTTAGCGATACTTTATGGCTTTTAAAAACAACAAGAGAACACGCGCGACCATCACCCAGTGAAAACACTCGAACAACCCGCTGACGCAACGATCATAAGCAACGAGACGCAACGTTTGGCAGGCGCGCACGAAAGTAGCAAAACGCGGTTATGACGCGAGCGATTCAACTAAAAATAACGTCATAAGCAGCGCGTAATACCTGGGTTCAATTAAACGAATGAACCGGCATCAGCCAAGAAATGCTACATTTTCACAGGTTTAAGAAATTTAATCTTTAACTGCAATTTATATTCAGTAGTTACTTTGAAAATCAAATCAACAGTGTTCTGTCATTATAAAGTTGATATCCACCTTTCAAACCAGTTTTTACTTGATCCCATGGACACTACCAGCCTATTCATTCGCATCCTAAGCAATATTTTGATGGTTACTTTGAAGGGATTATCATGTAATGAGCAAATAGCGACTCTGTAAGAATGGTGTGCTGATATGGTTTACTCAGACAGAGAGATACAGAAGCACTTTGGATTAGTTAATCAGAGAACTATCTCAAGTTGTGGCCTGTAATGAGCCAATCAGACAGTTGCATCATAGGTGGTAGTGCCCAGGGGATTAACTGTTTTTTCACACCATATGCCACTATGTAATGCCACCAATGATATGTCTGTCCTTTACTTTCTCAGAGTCCGCAAGTGAAATACCACATATGACAACCATTGAAGGCAACAAGCAAGGTACGAATGTGACCTCCACATACTCTGCTGCTGCTGCTGCACCAAGTTTGGGTAAGGTTAGAAACTTGAAAAAGGGCAAGTCTGTGAAGGTTAGTGCCTCAGATACCAACACTACTGTCTCAGGTATTGTAAGTAATCAGCAGGTGGATGCAAGTGTAAATAGTCTGCAGAATTTTGAAGCAGATAGCACAAGTGGAAAAAGTGGTGGTAGTTATCGCTGTTCTGTGGATGCTACTACTATGTTCTTAAGCAACTTCCAGATGGATTCAAGAACTGCAGCCAGTGAAGATGTTGAAGAAAGTGAGGCTAGTATCACGAATGAAAATTCTACTGGGCTTGTATGGAATGGTGTCACAAGTTCTCATGCTCAAGCTGCATCTACTGGAGCCAGTGAGAATTTTCAAGAACATGAACCTTCTAACTTGGATGCAGATTCTACAGGGCATATGCAGAATGATGATTCAAATTTTCATACTTCAGCGACAGGTAGTAGGTCAGAGGATACAAATAGCACCACAGAATGTAAATCTTGTGTGCAACAGTTGAGAAGACCTACAGAAACACATGTAGTAAGCAGCCCCTACTACTGCCACTTGTGTTTCTTTAGAGCTGCCACAGAAGTATCTGTTAGAAGACATATAAGAGTCATGCATTCCAGGAGAAGTGGAGGAATGAAGTATTGGTCCAAGAAACTGAGTCAGAGGTCACCAAAAATAACAACAAAGCATGTCACTTTGAAGGACAGGCAAGATCATGTGCAAAGATGCATTAACAGCCCACAAGTTGGAAATCATGTTCGTCTTTCTCAGAGTTCAGTTACACAAAAGAAAGAAGCAATGCGAGATCATGTGCAGGAGTCCAGTCTACTCATAGGCAGTGATGTAAAACAGCCAAAAACTTCACAATCCTTATCAAAGTCAAAACTAGATGGTGGTGAAGCTCATACGAAGAAATTGCATAAAAGGTCATCTACTAGAAACAGGCTTTTGAATCATAGAAAGACATGCATGGTGACACGACAGATGGTTAAATGTAAGGAAGTGGCAAGTTCAGACACTGAATCTGTAATCCCAACTGATGGATATGTATTCCTACCAACAAATGCAGAAAAGAATCTCATATTGAAATGTGACAAGGATGGTTTTTATAAATGTATTGAAAGCCCTCAATGTACCTTTAAGAACAAATTCAGAAGTAGTATGGTCATGCATATTCAGACGCATACAAAAGATAAGCCTTACCACTGTTGTAGATGTACATTTCGTTCAAACTGGAAGAGACGGATGCAGAACCATGTTCAATGTCATCTAAAACAAACCAACCAAAAGACAGAGAATGAACCCCAGCCTGAATCATCAGAGCCACATCCGTCCATGACGAGAAAAGAGAAGGCAAAAGTAGGGCTGTGTGCAGGAGAGAAGGCAGTTACATTCAGTCAAAATGATTTGCCAGAATGTGACCGGAGTTTTCAAGATCCAAATCTGTTGAATTTCAAAAGAGTGACATACTACATAACAAAGAGAGATGGAAAATATGTGTGTTCCTACAAAGACTGCAGTTTCTCACACATTCGGAGGGAAAGAGTTCAAGTTCATATGTGCTCAAAGATTCATGCTGGTGTAAGATGGCAAAGAATGGCACATTCAGGAACAGAAGAGAAGAACAAAAGGAATGAAAGAAAGCAAATGAGACAACCTAAAAAGGAGCTTGAAGCAGATTACACATTTAACCCATTGGCACTTAACAGGGGTATTAAATTAAGTAAAAGAAACAAGATGTATGTCTGCCCTCATGATGGATGCAGTTATTCCCATCACAGTGGAAAGAGGATGAGGATTCATTTCTGTATACACACAGGATCAAAGCCACATAGTTGCTTGCACTGTTCTTTTAAATCAGTGAAGGAATGTGGCATGAAAAATCATCTTAGAAGAGAACACAATATAGTGACACCAGTGAAGTTGTTTAAACCATATGAAGTGAAAGCTAATAAAACTGTAGAGAAGCCAAAGCCAGACTACTCATTTAACCTACTGGAACTTGCCAGAGATATTGAAATTGAGAAGAGGGATAAGAGGTTCATCTGCCCATTTGACGGATGCCATTTTACCAGTCTTGGTAGGAGGTGCTTGATGTTTCATTTCTGCAGACACACAGGATCCAGGCCACATAGTTGCTTACATTGTTCTTATAAATCAGTGGAGAAAGCCAATATGAAAAGCCATCTCAGGAGGAAACACCATGTGATGATGCCAAAGATGTTGACAATATCTAGTGAAAACAAACTCAGGAGTGGATCATCAGTCCAGCATAAGCCTATGGCAAGGCAACAGACAGGAAAAACAGGAGTATTTGAAGAAAAACAGAGAAAGAAGGAAAGCACTATGCAAAAGCACCTTCCAAGGAAGCGTGTAGTAACACCAAAGAAAGTGACAACCTCTTACAAATTGGCATGCAACTAATAACTGTGGGCGATTATACTTTTGAATTGTCGGAGGAAGAGAGTGAGATGTGTGCCGAAGTCCAGAAGAAGGATGGTAAATTCCATTGCTCCCACAAGCAATGCAATTTTTCCCATCGCGATAAGTATAATGTAATCTTTCATATGTGCATACATTCAGGATCTAAACCATATCAGTGCTTACATTGCTTGCACAAATCAATCCAATGTAGTGCAATGAAGTATCATCTCAAGATGAAGCATCATGTGGTGAACCCAAAAAGGACGACAAAGCCCTGCAAAGTCAACTTAACCAAGGCAGAATATTCCTCTGGACTTTCTAATCAAGATACACTCAGCACTATGATTTTGAGGAGGTCAAAGAGACAAGAACAAAAAGGAGTATGCAGTGATGCAGAAACATGGAGACAATCAGTGCAATCTTCTCCAAAGAGACAATCACATACGTCTAGTTCTCAATCTGAAGCATTTAACATAGATTCTCCAAGTCGAGACTACATATACAAACCTGTTTTTTCTGAAAGGAGCTTGCCAAAGAGCAAGGGGCAGCATGCTGGAGTTCGTAGGAAGTATGGATGTACCACAAGAACTCGCCTAAAGAAGATTCATAATGCGACCATCCCAAAAAAGCTGACAGAACCGAGTGAAGTGAAATCAACTTATGCTGTGGCAGATTATTCTTTTGAATTGTCTGACAATGAGAGAAATGCCAAGTCTACAGGAAAAATGGAAAATACTACTGTTCTAATGAACAATGCAATTTTTCACATATAGGGAAGTCCAATGTAATCAATCATATGTGCATACATTCGGGCTCTAAACCATGCAGGTGTTTACATTGTTCCTACAGATCAATCCAAATTGGTGCAATGAAAGCACATGTAAAGAACCGTCATCATGTGCTGAATCCAAAAAGGTTGAAAACAACTTATAAAGTCAACTCAACTAATCCAATGGCAGACAACTCATTTGATCAGGCTGATAAAGATAAACAAAGAATCGTGATCACCAGAAGATCAAAGAGGTTAAGGCAAAGTCACAGAAAAGTGTGCACCAATGCAAAGAAATGGAGACGATTAGGAGATGTGAAAACTACTCCAAGGAAGCAATCACGACAGGCTAGTTCCCAATGGCATGTACATAATCCAGATTCACTCAGTGCAGACTATGTATACAAACCTATTGCATCTGAAAGGAATTTAGAGTTCAAGCAGAAGTGTGGGATATATTCATGTCCACACAACTCTTGTAATTTTACCAGCCATTGCAAAAGTAATGTCAAAGATCACGTCCGCACACACACAGGGCTGAAACCCTACAGCTGCTGTCATTGTCAGTATACAAGTGCTCAAGAATCCAACGTTAAAATGCATGTTCAGATAAAGCACAAAATAAAGAATCCTAAACCATCAGTAGCAGATTCTGCCTCACAGGAAGACCTTGGAAGAATTCAACAGAGCTGTCAACAAAAGAACATGGGCTACAGTGTGAATTTTAATGCTGCACAATATTCACACAACTTCAAGCTAGTGGCAGGCAAACTGCAGTGTCCCCAATGTGGTTATTTGTCACAAAGAGCTGCTGGTGTTGTAGATCACATGGAAATCCATAGTGAAGGAGAAACCTACAGTTGCTTAAATTGTGGGTTTTGTACAGCAGACAAAAGTGTGATCCAGCAACATGTCAAACATCAGCAAGTGAAGAGGGGGATGGTAGCAAGACTCTACACCAATTGTAGTCATAAAACAAAGAGACACATCTGTAAGACAATGAGGAAAGGCTGGAAAAGTGTCGTTATTGTGATAAGGTGTTGTGTTGCTTGGTGAGTTTGAAGAGTCATATTCAAGAACACAATGACAAGAAGAGGTACAGATGCAAGTTATGTTTTCACCAGACTGTTGCTAAGCAACTGATTATTTCCCATATTAAGATACAGCATAGACATAGATTGGAAAAAAAAAACGGTTCCTGAGCCTCTAAGCAGCCAAGTGACCTCTCTGAAAACCTATTCAAGGATTCACTAAAGAGAACCACTGTTAAGTCTGACACACTGAGCGGAAGTGAAAAGGTTAATATCACCTCATCAGACTTCAACTATTCCCAGTTCTACACTGCTTCAATAGGAAGAATGGAAAAGATAATCTCAATGAAATATGAGAACTCAGACTCGGAGAAATTACCATTGCAAGTTTTGTGGGAGAAGCTTTGCCAACCTGCAGTTAGTCTTAGGTCACACAAGACTACATACAGGTGAAACTCCTTATCAGTGTAAGATGTGTGACTACCAATGTGCTTTTCAAGTCAATATAGAGCATCATTTGAGAGAGAAACATGTGATGGCACCAGATGATTTGACGAACAAGACATTTGATGAGAATAACGAATGTGGCAGTGTCAGTGACCAACAAATGCAAAATGAGGAAGAGCAAATGACAGAGACTCACATTTATGAAAGCAAACATTCAAAGAAGAATGACAAGATTGACACAAGATTTGCTGGTAAATCCCCAGGCCAGCCTGGAGGGAGGCAACCATTATGTATCCCCCATGATGAAGAAAATACATCTGTAAAACACAAGGATTCACTGAAGAGAACCACTGTTAAGTCTGACACACTGAGCGGAAGTGAAAAGGTTAATATCACCTCATCAGACTTCAACTATTCCCAGTTCTACACTGCTTCAATAGGAAGAATGGAAAAGATAATCTCAATGAAATATGAGAACTCAGACTCAGAGAAATACCTTTGCAAGTTTTGTGGGAGAAGCTTTGCCAACCTGCAGTTAGTCTTAGGTCACACAAGACTACATACAGGTGAAACTCCTTATCAGTGTAAGATGTGTGACTACCATTGTGCTTTTCAAGTCAATATAGAGCATCATTTGAGAGAGAAACATGTGATGGCACCAGATGATTTGACGAACAAGACATTTGATGAGAATAACAAATGTGGTGGTGTCAGTGACCAACAGATGCAAAATGAGGAAGAGCAAATGACAGAGACTCACATTTATGAATGCAAACATTCAAAGAAGAATGACAAGATTGACACAAGATTTGCTGGTAAATCCCCGGCCCAGCCTGGAGGGAGGCAACCATTATGTACCTCCCATGATGAAGAAAATACATCTGTAAAACACAATGCACATATCGACCCTGGTGATCGTGACATTGATACTCACAATATGGAGCGAGACAATGATAAGAAATCTCAAGAACAATATGAACTTCAATCAAGAAGTTCAAACAGACAAAACAAAGACACTGCTGATTATAGCAGAAATTGTACTAAAGATAGAAGTTGTGATAGTAAAGATGGCAAGAGAAGTACTCGGCAGCACCACAAAGGAAATGGTGAGAGTGAATCAACAAGCGACCCACAAAGTGCAGTTTTGAACTATAACTGTTGTCATTGCTTATTTAAGTGTGGTGAAGAAGCTGATATGAAGACTCATCTCGCAAATTCCCATCATGGTGTGAAAGTAAAGGCATTCTGGATCTCAAACATGGAGAAAGAAAAAATGAATAGAAAAGTAAACCAAATACACTCTCATTATAATGTAGACTTGGTCTCTGCAGAGGTAGGTGACAATACCAGTGATAAGGAGGAGGATAATGAATTGCAGACACTCGAAGACCTCACATCTAAGAAGAACAAAGGAAATGCCAGTGGCCAGTGGCCAGTACACAAATGTAACACATAACCATAAAGGTATTCAAGGTGATTACCATCCGAACAGTGAAAATACTTCCATTAGTATCCAGTTGCAGAAGATTAAAGTAGAAGACCTAACAGACCCTCAAAGTAATGCAAATCAGGCAATCGACGAAAACAGTGGAAGTGACAATATTGATAGGTTTGCTGGAAATGGGAATTGCAAGAAAAACTCTGATAGGGAAGTGGGAAAGGAAGTATCATTATGTACACACAGTGATGAAGGAAATGTATCCATGGAGAGTGATCAAGATATGAACACTGGATGTTATGATGCTGATACCAGTTGTTTACAGGATGGCAATGATGGAAAATTTCAAGACCATTCAAGAAATTCTTGCAGCCAAGACAAAGACCTTGGAGAACAAAGTGCTTTTTCTACCACAGATAAAAGATGTGATGATAATGAAGATGACAAAGACCAGAAAGGAACCCACACAAGAGAGTCAAAATGTCCTAGCAAAAATATCTTCTTGAGTCATCTCTGTTGTCGTTGTTCATTTAAGTGTAGTGATACTGTAGATATGGACGCTCACCTTGCAACATCACATGACATTGAGAAACCAAAGACAGCATGGGCCCTAGTTAATTGTGCGGCTGAAGCAGTTTTACCAGGTATTGTTTCAAAGAAGGAAAGTGTATCAAGTCATTGTGAAGAAGCAAATAATGTGGTTGTGAATTCCAAAATACCAAAATCAACTCTGGAAGGAGAATGCTATTTAAAGGAGAGAGGTTTTGTGTACAAAGTAAATATTACAAAA
>JAMKCH010029331.1:0-17330 GCA_023653785.1 Ophioderma brevispina
CGCTAAAAATGGATTAACTTCATAAAGAAACTCTAAAAGATACGAAAACAGTTACGTAATGGTGGAAGTTATGATCAGTAAGTTCTGGCTTAAGATAAAGTGTATAACATTCGACATACTATGTTTGTTAGAAGAGAACCATGAGCGTACAGCAACCTGGAGAAGAGAGTTTTTCTGGTCTTTAAGTATCATGAAACGCAAATTCCTACCAACACCTTGATACTTTGCTTCCAAATTCAAATTGTTATTGACTTCGAGAATTAGTAAATACACAAAGGCAGTGCAATATTTTAAACCATTTCTTTGAATTTGGAGTGTTTATTTTGGTTGCAATTACATTCCTTCTGGCATGATTTTAACAGATACCAATTTTGTAATGAATTCAAAGCTCCATTTCATTGACGTGTAATAAATATTTGTATTGTTTATTATTTATGAAAAGAAGATATTTATCATTGAACTGATTATTTTGACTATTAAAACTTGTGTTGATAAAACTAGACTTCCTTTGTTTACTTTAATCTGTGTTTGTTTGTTTTCAAGTTGCAATCTTTTGTGAGCTTCATCACCGCATGGCATAACTGCGCGAAACAACTCTGCCCATGCATAAAAGTGGCACAAAATCGACTTTGGTGTATCGCAGTAAATCGATTATATCTCTGGATTGACAAAAGCAAATAAGATGAAACAAACACCATTGGAAACCCGGTCTTTATTCTTTAATATTATGCCAGTAAGAATGACTTATTTTGAAATTTTCATATTTAACCAATTTTTTTTTCTGATTGTACCACTTTTTTGAGACAGGCTGTACGTATAGACAATACTTTAAACCTCAAAAGGTTGTCACCGATATATGTTCCTTAATATCGTATGATTTATTCAACTCCTCCAGAAACCGATACACGTATCAAATTTATTTTTCAAATGATTTTATGAGTATTGAGGACATAGAAATGTTAAGAGGGCATTGGTGGTAAACTTTCACTGAATTTTGTGGGGTTAAACAGTGTTATTCTGCAGTCAATAAATATTCCAATTTTCATCTGGACAGTGATTTCCTTCGCTGAACGCCGTTCATTGTACTAAATGTGAATCCGTGGATAGAGCGCAAAACCGACTACTTGATTCAAACGAATGTATCTCGGTCTATACCTAACCGATGTGAATGATATTTGCAGCAAATTAAAGATAATAAACTAAGCTTAAAAATCAAAATGGTGGACACAATCAAGGTCCTTTTTTTAGTTTTTATTACTCACCTTGTACTTGATGACAAGAAGTTTGAATTCGATAACATGATGGAGACGAAGTATCACAATGGGGCACTGGGTGTATCACGACCTACCGGGATCTTGCAGTTCGATTTTGTAGGCGTTGCAGACATTCATCACTGAGTAGCTCAACAGTAAGGCGTTTCCATAGTCAATACGAGAAAAGACAAAGTCTACATGTGTCTGATCTAAATGTTGCCGAATCTTGGAGATATTGCGTACAAAAGAAAATATAAGAAAGGTGTTTCCAGATATTTGTCTCAGGATGATGAAAACCAACAAGTTAAAATGTTCTTAAAATTACAAAGTTACCATTGATACCGAAAACGGAGGAATATCATCATATGATTGTGTGTGTGTTATAATACTGAGCCGCAGACTGCATGATTTTACCCGTATCATCTTATCGTACAGGGGAAAGCGTGAACTAAATATAAAGTATCATGCAATTCTAATGATAGCAAGATCTCACGTTGGTGAAGGCAGGGGCATTCCCAGAACATTTTCAAAGGGGGGGGGGGTTGCCGACAAAACTCTCCATTTTGTCGACACAATTTCAAAAATTCTCCAGCGTTTCCCAGGCAAATACGGGGATATACCCAGCGAGCGCAGAAAATTTCTGAAGTTGTGTCGGCAAATGGACAGCTTTGACAACAACACTATTCTTAACGTCGGATCAAAAAACGGCTCTTGGTGAAGGTGAGTGTGAGAACATTGTGAACGAAGCCTAAATTGTATTATTAAAATGCTACTACTATTTTTATTTGCTGTCTTCTTTCCTTCTGTTACGGACCTAAATTTTTGTCTGGCATGGCATGGCATGGTGGTCAATAAAAAAAGTGTTGAATTATCTGACTTTTCGTTATGATAGTGGCTTAGGTTAGTGTGGCGGCGTTAGTGTGGCCTTTCAAATAGGCCTAAATGTTGACAGATGTGCGGGGGAGCTGGGGTGGCCGGTGGGGCAATGACGGCATGCTTTCAAATAAGCGTTAGTGTGCAAGATTCGTAGAAAACGATAAAGAGTGATTGTAGTATTTTGTCATCACTACGCGCAAGATACGCCCGATACGAATCAATATGAACCCTATATGGAAGACTTGTTAAGTTTACATTTTTTATACTAGCCTTATGGACTCTATTTAGTTTTTAGCATGTAAAATACATGACAATATAAATACAATACGTAAACTGGGAACTTGGACGTTATTGAGTACAATAAACTATCTAAAGCCTGACAAAATAGGAAAGTTGTAAATAAACATCTACAGTAAGAATAATTGCACATTTCTAGACAAATATAAAAAAACAAAGAAAGACAAGACAAGAAGTAGCCTCGACAAAATAAATAAATAAAAATAAATAACCTGCCTTTAAAATACTATAATTTCATCAGGTGGTGAAGGATCTGGGATAATTCGTAAGTTAAAACAATTAGCTTGCACGACCTAGTATGAGAAAATGACAAACAGCATTTTCAGTGAATTGGTTTTATAATAAATGACTAAGCCAAAAGAGTCCGCAAAGTCACTTTTCACTTGAAGTCGAAAATTGTCACAAATGGCAACAAACTCGATGAGTTTAACCTGAACGGCAATGTTAATTAAAATCGAGCATCCCTGATTTCAAGAATATTTGATTTTAATTTAAAAGAAAATCGTTATTCAAGACAAACAAATCATTTACGCTTCACCTGGGAGTTTTTGTAGTTCAGAAAAACAAAAGATGCAGCCGTACTCGAACCACAAGTGTCGCTTTTTTCGCATTCTCTAAATTTTCATTGACTTCAGATGACATTTGACGTCGGTGTGAGACCTTTGACCTTGTAACATGACGTATGGGTGTCCCATGTTGAACCTATAACCAAGTTTGGTCGCAATTGGACTTTCAACTCCTAATGGGAACTGGAAAACCAGAAAATATTAACACACACAATCCCACGAACAAAATTGAGGGCAAGGGTACAAAATAGTTTGAAATTGGATAAATGCCATTTACTTAAAACCTTCTTAAGTTAAGCCATAAATAAGAGGACATTTCAGTTTACCCAGAGTCATAGCGGTCACGTCCGTCCAAAGTATGTACATCTCACCGTGCAGTTCGGCAGGAGCCTTTGGCGTCCTACGCATTTATAGGAGAAGACCGACCCTGCAGACCGAACAAATTACCCCATGCCTAAATGAGTTACAAACCAAGTAGAAATGTTCCGCCAAATGACCCTTGTCCCCCTGTCAGTAAGCAAGACTCGGCTGCCAGAATATCTGATTGTTGCGCTCACACACAATAATGGACATATAAATCCTTATATAATTCATTTCCAGAAGGTTACATGAAATATGGTACTGCGATATGTACGGGCATGTTCCACTTTGTGAAAATCGTATTCAGTGAACAATTGGGTTGTAATGCGCGCAATGAAATATATGCGCATGCCTACATTGATTTTACAATGTTCTATACTCAAAGAAATACTGAAAGGGGCAGTAAGCCATACCAGGCAGGCTATCCGTATCCAGAAAGACTGATCTGACTGTTGTCTTAGGCAACTGGTCAAAAAGTTATGAAGTCAATATATCTTAACAATTTTGAAGTCAATATCTTAAAAAAACAGTTCACTCCAAAAACTGGGGTGTTAATTTAACACCGGGGGGGTTCCATTTTAACTCCCTCATGGAATCAATGTGCCGGGCCAATAGGGGACTGCACCCAATGGTGTTAGATTACACATTTCGGTGTTAAAATACCAACCGGTTTAGTGTTATATTAAGACACATTTTGGTGTTACAATGACTGTTGGTATTAATTTTACACCACATGTCGGTGTTAATTATTTAACACTGACGTGCCAAAAGACCTGACTGGGCGTCAATTAACACTTCTCGCTGGAATCAATACGGACCTCGAGTTGGTGTTAATTAACACCAAACTTGGGGTTAACATTTATATGTGTAACGTCTTATATTGAGTGGACAGTTTGAGTTCGTTATTTGTGCTTCTATGTAACTGCGCCTCGATCAAATTTTTTTTGTTTTTTTTTTCATAAACAGATCACCAAAAATGCATAATTCAAAATTGCGCACAACACAAGCAGGGTTAAATACGAATTTCAACACAAGAAAAAAGACACCGACAAGCTGGACCACCGACTTTAACACCCCGTTTTTGCCCAGTATGTGTATCATTTTGCTTGTTGTGGAAAATAAAGTGAATTATTATACAAGAATTCCATGCATCGCCTAGTTATCATTTGAGAGCAATTGAAGAAATTCCATATTTTGTGAAAATGTGCCAGTGCCGCTTTAATACACGGATTCAAGCCAATCACTTGCAGGTTAGGTTAGCACCATACCAGTGACAGTCACAAAAATACCAAAATACTAATTTTATTTTTTCGAAGTTTCGGATTCAGCAAATCGCTGCCTACCAAGCTGAAAGGCTGGGGCGGTGTGAACGTATGGTGATTATATGATACAGGCGGAGGAGGTATAAGTGACGAGGAGAGAAGAGAAAAGGAACAACAGGACGGAAAAAATCGTAGTCAATGGGAAACAAACTAGCGGTTTTATGGTAGAAGCAATAATGCACTCGACCCTATAATCAGTCTTTCCCGGCACGAATATCCGCAAATTTTAATTTATCGCGGTAACCCGAGATAAAAGCAAGCTCAAACGGTGAGGGCGCGCTGTACATGAGGTCGCAGGGTCATTACAAAGGTGAAAGGTTAGATTCGAAGCGAATTCGCGGAAATCACGAATATGATTTACGGCTTTCACCATGAGAAAAGCCGCGGCAACAAGTTCCCTCAGGCAGGGCCCGCAGGGCCGCTACATCACGCTCCTTTTACAAGAATCGATGCACAAATTTCGTCAGCTCCACGACAGCTCATGAATATTCCTAAGTTACAAACATGCGTTCGTTTATTTTTTCACGGCTTATTCTGCTGATATTAATAAACTTTGATAAAATTATATACTGAGAAAGTAATGTAAAACTTTTTTATAATACATACCATTTTGCCTCAGATCGCGTGCATTTAAAATTAAACGGCACAGCTACAAACCCTACAACTTGCGAAAGTGACTAGTCGAATTTGTTGAAAAAAAAAAAACAACCTTCTCGTCATCAAACATGCAATTCCATTTAGGATATCACAAGTAAAGGAGGCTTTAACGAATAATATGCAAAAGAATATCATAACTGCATAATCACGGTTAGGAACTGGCAAAAGATTGAAAGAATCACCGGGGTCAACCGACCAAAACAAAAGTCCGGGTTTATCGGTTTCGTGATTGGCCAATTAGGTTGACCCACGTCTAAGCAATTGCTCATCAAACAAAGCTGCATGCCTCAGGTGCGGAGTATCCCGTCTTCGCGCTAACTACCGCAAAATAAACCCAGTTAAATTTAACCTAAATATGTAGGAACTGGTCTGTTCAACGTAATAAAAAATTACTTGTCTAAACGGGCAAGTTGAGAAAAAATGCTTACTGTACCCGCTTTCGCCGGAAGATTTACAAACTCGATCTTGGCCATGTCATTTCCCAAAGACAGTCAAGAAGTTGTACTGTGACTTTTCAATATGCATGATATTGTGCGTTCTGCGGGGTAATTTGACACAAAATTGTATAAACCGAGCCTTTTTGCTTTCAAATTATTTTTTTTTTTGGGGTGGGGAAACTTGTTGATGTTTTGGGTTTTTAGTGGTGAATTTTGATGTTTTGGTTTTTTTTTTTTGGGGGGGTCTTAATTTTCGGGCTTTCAGAATTGCAAATGCACCATATACAGTAAATATAATAGAAGGTTTTGCAACCTTTTATGTGGTACTCCTGATGGGACTTACCCAATTTTTTTTTAAGCTATTTTTTATAATCATGCATTTACCCGCGATTGGATCCAGTCTCAAAAAAAGAAATGGAATAATTACTAAAGTACAAAAAGCAATTTTCCTGAAAGTTTGACACGAGTAAAAGGAGCAAGAGGTGTGGAAAAGTTATCCAAATGCCGATTGCCAAATGGGCTTTGGCTTATTCACATGCTCGTCTTGATCGGCGATTTCAACTTGTTCAGGCTGTTGTTGCGTACACGTGGTTGCATCCCCTTTATACGCTTCAATGCGTCCGCCAAGCCCTTTCATTGCAAGCTTTCGCTTTAATGCAATGGCCATTGCAAGCAGGCTTATTGTATTTTGCGAAACGAAATGCCCGATTGGTTTTACAACGCTTTATTCCTTCATGCATGCCTAATGGAATAAAGCGTGTAATCCAATGGAAGTTTTTCACAAAATACAGTAACCCTGCAGAACACGCTGACTTCACTTAACTCTTAAGCAGAAAAAAAACAGCAATGTCAGTTTGATTTTCCCCATTGTGTCCTTAATTCAGAATTAAGTCTGAATCTGATGGTTCTTCAGTTAACAGCTTTGGTTGTAGTTACTCCAATTTACAAAATCTATCCCTGAATTTCGCATTGAATGCATGGGACTTGCATTCGGGGTGATACCTAGCATATTTGGAGAGTTTTTGAACCATCTTGATTATTTGCCGTGCTTTAATCAAGGTCGGGAAAGTTCCATATGGCCCCCACCCCTAATAATTCGCCCTTTGACGCAAAACTACATGAACAAGGTTGCAGATTCATAGTATTGGACCATATGGTATCTGCTGCTGTGAGAAGCCCATGTATATTAAACAAATACTGACTGCCCATGAGGGACATAGTCTAAACTCTTGACCCGAGGGATCGTCAAGAACGGTACCTATTTTTTTCCCAAGCGAGCTGAGGGAAAAGAGTATGGTCTCGAGATCACTGAGTGTCAAGAGTTTTTTGAATGTTGACCCAAATAACAGGCTAAAACAAAAATGTTCAATTTTTGTCAGGTATTATTAGAACAAATGACTAAAACCATTTTTTTAACTTTATGTTTGGTATGTTTTACTGGCGTGAAAGCCCTGCGCGGGAAGTTGGGGGGTATTTACAACTTGGATCCGGACGGCTTTAAACAAGCCACATGTATATTCACTTGTTGACAAAAGGCAATAATACACAAACCTTCACTCCAGTTTTAGCTTTTTCTTATTTTTTATTTGTAAAAAGTTCACTTCTAATTATGCACACAGTTCCTTATTTCTCTTTTAAACAAATATAAAAATAAAAGCACACAAGACTAGAGCACCCACACTAGAAAAAAATTTGCCAATAACCACACACATTGCCATTTTTTTTAATTTGACAGCCTTTTTGGACTACCACTTTTCGTAAATTGGCACACACTGGATTTTACATAATACTGTATGAAAGCACAATAGATTACATTTTGACTTCTGGAAATGTCTCTATTTTTTAACGTGGGGGGGGTGGGGGGAGTCAGCCTTTGACAGTGAGGGGCTGAGCTTGCGTCGACGTTGGGTGAATACATACACATGTCAATCACCCTGTATGTTGATCATACCCTGCATGGGTTGACTCAATTTTAAAATTATCCTTATGAAATTAAAGCACACATATTATCGTTATGAAAGCACACATGAATGTATTACACACGGGAGTAAACTTAAATTTTACAAATCACACACATATCCATAGTTCTGTAATGGGTTTTTTACCTTGTTAAAAATGACTGCACTTACACTCATCTCATGTACATAACCCTGACTTTGCTTATTGCAATGAAATACCAATTTCAACTAGCGAAACACTTTAGTTACCTACAGGTCATTCCATGCCAAAACACCAAGTGTAGAACCCACCCTCGTCAGATTTTGTTGAAAATGCAGTCACAAGGTAAACATTTTCTATGGGCTACAGAGGGGTCAAAGGAAAAATTCAAATTCCATTCCGTTTTGAAAGTTATGGGATCTCAAAGTTTTACGACTCGGACTATAAAATTGTGATTCAGGATTCAAAAAAACTTTATTGGCCTTTATTAATGCTTTATATAATCATTAGTTGCCACATTGCATCAAATAAAATAACACCCCCCCCCCCCCCCCCCCCCCACAAAAAGCAAGTAGAATTTCTTTCTATCACCCTAGTAAAAATAGGCCCTCAAAATAGTTGCCATGGTGCAAAATGGATTACTAAAAATGGAACCACACATAGAGGGCGTTATTTTGACGCGTAACTTGATATGAAGTTTGGCTTGAAAAATATTAGCACTTACACATAACAAAGCAAGTGATAGAAATTTGTTTTGTATTTTGAGTTTCAGTTGAAAAATTGTCTGGATTACATATCAATCAAAATTAAGCTCAGTTTGGTTAAAAGGCTGCCTGACTTCAGAAACCTTTCACTTAAAATTTGCAAACTTGACAAAAGTATTTTGGGATTTGTGCCACCATCACTAACAGCCACTTGTTATCAGTATCATCTAAAACATGTCCCAAACCATTCCATACATTACATGTTAGGGTGACCCAGTTCAAAATTTTCCTAGTACGGTACTTGTCAAAACTTGCACGTTTTCTGCGTAAAGTTTCTGAATTCTGCAACTTTTAAACACAATGCGGCCAAACTTTGCCCTCATCTGTTTTGCATGAAACATCAAAAACACCAAAAACAAAACTTATATCACAATGATTGGTATTATAGTGTATGCTATATTTTGTCAATGCTAGAACTTCATATAAGTGTTACGCGTCAAAACAAGCGAGACGACCATCTATGTTTGGTCCCATTTTAGTCCTTCGCACCATGGCAACTATTTGATGGCCTATTTTTACTAGGGGGGGATACACAGAAATTCTACTTGCTTTATTAATAGGGATTCGTTATTAATATTTGTGGAAGTTGGAAATTAAAAATTAATATTAAATAACATTAATAAAGTTTTTTAATACTGAATCCACAATGTTATAGTCATCGTCAACTTTGAGAGTGAGCCCATAACATTCAACGGAATGGATTGAATTTTTCCTTTGACCCTCCTCTGCAGCTATATAAATAAACATTAATAAAGTTTTTTTACTAATGATCACATTTATATGTAAGTCGCTACAACTTTGAGAGACCCATAACTTCAAAAACGGAAAATGGAATTTAAAGTTTTCCTTTTGACACATCCTCTGCCAGCCATCCATGAAAGATACCTTTGACACAGTTTCAACAAAATCTGAGAGGGTGGATTCCACACCTTGCATATGAACAAGTTACGCGCATCTGCTCTGCCTAGCTACACACACCCTTTTAACACAGGGGACCATCCTGCATAAATCATCTGGTTCTGGAGATTTGCCCTCATATTTGCTAAGAGAAAGAACAATTCCCACTCCCTCGCCCAGCAAAATGTAGCTCAAGAAGCTGTCAGCTTTCCATTGGTATTCTCAAATATTGACTCTGGGTATGAGAAATTATGGCCTTTTCAATTTAAGATATATAAATTTCCAAGGTTTTCAGGGATCAATGGGAGGGCAAGCAGTTCAACCACAAGTTTTGCGCGACCATTGTTGCCAGTAAATCTGTCATTACTTATTTTGTCTTAAATGCCTTTTCCCACTCCCGGCCTGAGAATTATTTCTTCAGTTCCCCCTCTTCTATTGCTATATTACACGAGGTATGGGTTTGAGAGGAAATATGGGCCATTTCAAATAAAATTAGAGTTGTTTAACATCCCAGTCGCACTCTCAGTCCAGGAAGAATGACCTGGAAAACAGGCATCCAGCACTGTGCTAGCGGGGTGTTATACAACGGTAGCATGATAGGAATACTTCAATGATGCTATAGCTGGTATTTTGATATTGGCATTTAGGTCAGTAAAACATATTATATTATTAAGTATCCTAATAATTATATTAATCATTACACTGAAATTAAACTAATATATTTCTCAGGCAAGATTACAGTTTATTTAATGTCTTAGGCCAATATTTACACGGGACGTTTAGACCCAGAACAGATATGTTTATATTTTAGGACATATTAAACTATTCTGAAACTCTGTATAAAAATATATAGGCCTAAACATTATTCAAAAATCTAGAGAAAACAGTATGAGTTATTGTATATTTATTATTTTACAAAAGATAATGTTCTCAAGCTG
Source organism: Ophioderma brevispina (assembly GCA_023653785.1). Classification (NCBI taxonomy): domain Eukaryota; kingdom Metazoa; phylum Echinodermata; class Ophiuroidea; order Amphilepidida; family Ophiodermatidae; genus Ophioderma; species Ophioderma brevispina. The sequence goes on from JAMKCH010029331.1 coordinate 10,306, forward strand.
GTTTGCTGAGTGTTTAACATATAGGTCTAAGTAGTAAAATATTTAAGAAGTTCTCAAGTTTTACCCTAAAATATTTTACTTTTTACGATTCACATTTCTTTATTAACAAATTTCCTATATAATTTGACTTTAATACAATATTCACTTTAAAATATCAATCCCATTTTGGTTGTGGCTTATGAAGTTAAATTTAATCCCAAATTGATAAATATGTGGATATGTACACTGCCACAAATTCCTCATTTAATATAAAATCAAGACAACTCAATTATTTGCATAACTTGACAGAATTTGTTTTCAGTCTATTTTTCTTTAGGTTAGATTGATTTGCAGATAGTCACCCATGTTACGGAACCCCTGTATCTCAATGAATAGCCAAAACATCACTGTGAGTGTGGTAGAGGTCATCCACTTACTGGCAAAGGTGTACAGTATTTTCTGCGTGCTTTAGACTAAACTTGTTCATAGGTTTTTTGGCATGAATGACCCACACAATACTCACAAAAGCAGAAAGAACAATGACTACTAACATGTATATATTATTTCTGTACATAAAGCACACTATGCTCTGTTTGGTCTCAAGTTAGAAGGCGGCATTACGATGCATCTCTACATGGTCATATTTGAACTAGTGAATTAGTTTTGGGTATCTTTATTCGCAAAAAAATGTGTGCTTCCTAGGACAGCAACACATATTTAAAAGACACTATATAGTCGCCGTCATAATTTGATACAAAAAAATTTGATCACAATGGCATGGCGCATCACACACTTCCGGTTTACCCAATGTACCATTGTAAAACATCGACTCCAAAAAAGTAAGTAGGCTTTCCTGGAATTTGAACTCTGAAACTGCCCGACCTTTGATAATGCATTGCGACACGAACCTGGCTTGGAGTTTGTGATGATGGGACAATCTGCTGCATCCATATGTGATGGTTAAATTCAACCTGCAATGAGAGCTTATGAAATAATTGGATAAAAATGAGATATGGTTCAAAATCACCATATTTTAATCTTCAATGTCACATTGACCAAAATCATATTTAAGTTTGCATCACATTGTCATTATGAAATAAAAATTCTGAAACAATGATTTTTATCAAGGGTAGGACACTTGCCAACCCTATCAGCAACAGCAAATTCAAACGGCCATCAACATCCGGCATACCCGAGTGGTAGTCTTTTTCAAAGACGTAGTGGTGGGAGAGCGCTCTTACGTAAACCAAACGGTTACACGCAGATTTGATTAAGGGCTGTGCTAATATTGGTTGGTTTAACCATAAATACGGCAGTTTTTTTTTTGTTTATATCTTGGGAATGAATTAATTTGGGGAGGCTCAATTTCAGGACGACAATAGAAGAATCGGCCTTTCATCTATATAAAAATCGATACTACTTCGGGTAAATGTCCAAGACGATCGGAACACGAATAAAACTATATGCTCCGAATGTGACAGTGCCCGGTGGTAAAGAAAGTGAGTGTCCCATGAGCAATGACTATGAGATGTCCTAGCTACCATACAAACATGTAGCGGATAAAACCGTGAACCTTGTAGACGAGGCCATTTGGTAACAGTGCTGAAACAAACGATTAAATGGCGGACACAATAGACAGATGGGTGTTAGGAAACTCGTCAAGCGGACACGGTAGTTTATGACACCGGTGTTCTACCAAGAAAACTATTCACTTAACATTTAAAGTTAAAGGGTTTTTGTGAAACATTCATAATGAGTTGAATGACAACAAAGAAAATCGCTCTCTCTCCCTCTTCCCCTCCCTATATCTCTCTCTCTCTCTTCTCGTAAATATAATTTTGCCAGTTTTCAGTTTATAGTTTTTTTCGACTCATATTCTTTGTGTTTGTCTAAACTTTTGGATACGCATCTTTTAATGAAAACTATTAAATACTTCGCCCCATTAAGTAATAATTAATTGGGAGAGTCAGAGAAGAGTCAGTAAGAAAACTATTAAAACCAGTAATTGTGAATAATTTTCATGTTTTTAAAACTTTTACATATCCATGTTTTTAAAAATTAAATTACAATTTATATTGCTGATAGCGATCACTTGATTTTGCCCATATTACCATACGCCACTGTACAACCAATTGGAAAGTTACACGGTAACCAATGCCACCTACCAAAAATAGGACATATAAAAATGACACCATTTGTGTTTAAGATTAGGTATAGATTGGACCGTCAGGGGAATGTCTAAGTAGCGAGTTGTGAAAAGGCGAGTTGTGTTTGGGCGAGTTGTGAGGCGAGTTGTAATTGTAGGGCGAGTTGTGAGGCGAGTTGTATGGCGAGTTGTGGAGCAGTTGAATTGTTTGTAACAAAATAGTTGTTTTGTAACTATTCTATTTTAAATTAAGGGCGAGTTGTAAGCGGAGTTGTGTGGCGAGTTGGTTAGTGAGTGAGTGAGCGAGTGGTAAGTATTGTAGCTAACATAGTTGTTGTAGTGTAGCATAAAAGGTGCTCCTGCAAGACAATCATACTCTCTTGCTCCACCTGTTAAATACCTAGCATATACTCTGTTCACTCATAAATGGATTGCCTTGATGATACACGGATTACAGTATTAAACTAAATTTTATGTGTGGAACATCGGGTACTTGGTCAACAACATTAACCATATTAATATTATTCCCAGTTCATTGAAATGGTTAGTGTTACACAGACACCCCCCCCCAAGGAGTTGAACTTAGTGTCAAGGATTTATTGAAGGGTTCTTGATTGCAACAGATTTTGAGTCCTTAGGTCATTAAGTGCAGGTTGATGTCCACAGACTTGTCACTGCTTGTTATTTGACTTTCCAGGAAAATTATGTACATGGATCTTTAAGCAATTCAGTGCTTCCTTGTATTGTGATGTCTCTGATATAAAAAATAGAGAGATCAGTGCAAATATAAAATTATCTTATAATTCATTTAACTTCATCATAATTTAAATGAAAGAGACTTGCAATCCAGGAAGTTAACATATTTCATGGCCTAAATAAATTAGCCACATAGCCAGTGACAAAATACTAAGGTCACCTTCAAGTTGACCTAGAGAGAATTAAACTAATGAGTCCCAAAGTGCCTTGCAAAACTGGAAATGGCTACACTTGGACCCGGTGAGGTCGAAGAAAGGTGAGGTAAGACGATATGCCAAGACTCAACACAAAATGATTTTGTGCACGGTAATATTGTGATATTTTAGGGAGCATGAAAGCTAACTTGTAGTTATTAAACCACTCTCACTTTTATTTCCAATGTTTGCCCAATCGTTCGTACTAGCTTAGATGCACTAAGTTGTTCTCTGCAATTTATTAGTCTACTACAACTAGTTAATCAGTGATGAATATAGGTATTATTTACCTGGTTATCACTTGGTATTTTACTCAAAGAAAATAAGACGACAAGTAATCAATTCATCAAACTTGAAATGAATGGAAATTGGCATTTGATCTGATAATAATTCCCATCTTTGAATTTATACAAGTAAAATTTTTATGTATACACCAATTATCAATAATCCCTATTTTCATTCATGCTAATATACCATAAAAAATTATATGTACAAAAAGTCAATTTGAAACACTTCATTCTAATAGACCAAAACACTCTGGTATGAAAACCCCAGGTATACTGCCATATTATTATAAAAATAATATACAAAAGAATTTGGAACACATACTGAAAGAGAGTATCAAGACATTTGGATTCTGCTATCTGCTGTCGTATGTAGCAGGGGGAACGCCAGGGTAAAGTCACAGGGAGAGGGCGAACGGATACAAGATTAACCACTCATATAATTAAAAAACCCAAATTGTAATGCAATTTAGTGCTTAAAAAATCCACCATTTTTTGGGAGTTTGAAACTCTTGCGGGGGGTGTGCTCTCACCACCTCCGGCTGCCACCCTGCTTGTGTAGCTAGCTGGGTGAATGGACTTTAAACAAAATTTATAGGGGTTATGCGTCAATAAAACCCTACCCCACTAAACTAGATGTTGTATTAACATTTATTCAGATGCAACCAATCCTAATCAGTTAAAGCCACTAGCAGTGATTTCACTCAAAAAGCAAATATATATAAAAATTTGATTAGGCAGGAATATATTAAACGTGAAGGATAAAGTCTATAGAATTCCCCAAAGTATTTTGCAACTGAAATTTTACAGAAAAGGACAGGAAAGAAAACAGCAGTGTCCAAAGATCATGGATCTTCCATTTAGTTAAATGTGTTGTACTAAGTTGTCCGGATGGGACAGTAAGTAGCTAGTAGAATAGTAGTAGTAAATCCAAAGTTTTAAATACGGTTTTGTCCACGTTTTAAACAGGGGTGGCCAGATTTACATCACACTCGCAGCAAACGCCCATACTCCCTCCTTCCACTTGCCATGATTCAATTGCATCATCCATCCTCTACCCAAACTATCCTATCTCCTCCAGTGCTGCTTCATATGTTCGGTCTTCTTTGGTGACTGTCCCCTCCTCCTCAATCTGCCCACCTCAAATTCAAAAGCCCTTCTTAAAAACATTGCTCGGCATCCTTCCTCAGCAGGTGCCTATACCAACGTACAATATTAGCCTTCGCCAACTGGTCCAACACCTCGTCCAAACCCAACATCTGCAATCAAGTCCTCATTCTTCATCCTAGCCATCAACTTCACACCACACATGCTCGCATCATTCTCTCTGTTCCTCACATCCCATCTCATTTCGCTCAGACACTATGTCTCGCTCCCATACAGGCATCACTGATCTCACCACAACTTTCTAACACCATTCAGGCCATATGCAGGATTTATTTTGGGGTACGGAATTTGTAAAAGTGGACCTCTTTTGGTAAAAGTGGGGACCTCCTAACCCCATAAAATGGTTTTTTTGGACTTTTTGAACATTCTCATTGTCAAAAAGTGGACTTTTATGTGGAATTTGTGTGTATGTGTGTGGGTGTGGTGTGTGCAACCGCCTCCCTGTGTATGGGTCTGACCATTCCTTTCATCTTCACCCACCCATACCTTACTCAAGCTGTCACAGCCACCTCGCATTCCACCACCCCCACTAAGCCTGTCCCCCAGGTATGTGATTCCCCCCATCATGCAACTTTTCCACCTGTTCACAATCCTTAGCTCTTTTTCTCAGCATCTTTCCACACCACAATATTTTTACCAAACTTGGGGTCACTCTCTCATTTTGTGCCTCTCCCTAGATCCATTTCCCACATTTCTCACACCACACTAAATTCGCTTATTATCCTTTGCCACACATGCCACATGTGTCCTACCTTACTCACTAGCACCCCCCGGGGGGGCCTTGTATTTCAAGGTGGATATCATGGCTCGTGTACAAAAAAAACGCGTACTTAGGGTCGTTTTTTGAATCAGGCGATGTACGCGGGTACATTGTTTAGGGATCAAAATCGTCAAAAATCACATAGGGTATGCTTTTCACGTCGTAAAATACGTGTTTAGGTGTGATATTTTGAGTACTGTAAAAAATTAACATTAAATACTGGAAAATAGTGGGTTTTGTGTTCCCGATTTTCTTTCTGATTTTACATGGTCAGATTCCCCAGTTATTTTAAAACATTTTCAGCCTTGATTTTAGCAATATTTTTTCCTATGCCCGTCGCCTCCCTATATAGTAGCCTTTATATTTTGGAGCTTCATTTCATGTTCGCGTGTTAATTCTTCACTAAGAATGACGTGTAATGTAGGTCTATGTGTGTTAGAACAGAATTGTTGTGTTTCGAAGTTTATGTCAATCAAAATATGGTCCTGGTTACTTTTTTTTTTTTTTTTTAGAGTCCGGGTTTTACTTAGTTCAATGAATGGCTGAATATGCGGAAAAAAACTGTCATACGATTACCCGATAAGAACCCATTATTTCAAGAAATACGCAACTTTAAAAAGACTTACATTTGAAATGTATGTTTTCTCCGGGTACTCCGGTTTCCTCCCTGCTTCTAAAATCGAGCTTCTTGGATAAAATCTGTGTGGTATTATAGTTTCCTGATGTGATGAGCGCCTTTCATGGCAGCCTGCCACAGCGCCTTTCACGTTTACGTGGATTATGTCGCGCGTTGAAAATACAAATATTATTCATTATTTATTATTTATTTAAATTTTAAACTTATTAGCTGTAGATAATGCGTTAATTGATGCTTTTACACAAAAGAGTGAAAATAAAAACTTATATAGAAATCATATGTAAAATAATTTCCTCGTTATGAGGGCTAGTTACCATAAGAGACAGATAGAACTAAAGTGGTGACCATGGGCAGTTTTATAAACGTACTCGTTTAGGGGTGAGCAAAATGATGGCAAAATACTTGTTTAGGGTGTATTTTTAAAACGTCATGTCAAATTAACTTGTTTTAGGGTTTTAAAATTAAGCCAAAACCCTTGTTAAGGGTAGCAATCAAGCCCAAAGTTACATTTGTTTTAGGATAGCGAAATTAAACGAAATACGTGCTTAGAGGTTTGTTTTTTCCTTGCCAAGTGAAATACGCGCTTAGGGGTACGTTTTGGGGAGGCCATACACGAGCATTATAATCTCACCTTTGAATTACAAGTGGCCCCCCCTGCTATCACCTCCTCCTCCACCCCACTCACCCACACCTTATCTTCCCAAGTTTTACCCTGAGACCATTACTCTCAAAGCCTCTTCCATTTTTCCAAAACTTAATGTCCTCCCTCATCCGGGCCTCCATTGTCTCACACATTCAAACCAACGCATCAGCATACACAATCTCGCTCATCAACCTTCTTTGCACTCTCTGAGACCACATCAATCACAATTTTCAAATATCAACAGGGAAAGTACAGAACCTTGATGCACACCCACCTTCCTCAACTCCTCCTCGGACAAATCAGACCTCACTCACCTCCGAAGGTCCAGTGGCCTTTCATTTTTTTAATTTCTCTGATTAACATTGCCTCTTCACCACTTCTTCCTGACTGAACTCTCTCTACTGGCCCTTCCACTAACCATCACCCTCTACCTTCTGATCCCACTCATTCTTCTCATTC
>JAMKCH010029332.1:0-25350 GCA_023653785.1 Ophioderma brevispina
CTTTTCAAAGAGCTTGTAGGTATGCTGAGGATGATATTGGTTGTGTAGCTCTTGGGATTGGATGGATCTTTCCAGGCTTTAGGAGTGCCATAACAATGTGCTTTTCCCCCAGTCTTTGGGAACCTGTGGAAATATTGCAGCAATTGTAACTCAGAAGCTATTCCGTCCTTTGCTACTAGGCCGAGATTTTTTAAGCTGCTCATTTGAGATGTTGTCAAGGCCTATGCTTTTCCTGGTTGAAGTTTAGCTATACCGGATTCTCCAGTTCGTCCATGTGAAAGGGGCGAGTGAAACCCGGGTCCCCACTATCACTCTTATGGTCTAGTTTGATCTTCCTTGGGCGTCTTGCTGGCTATTTAAAATCAGTTGGTGGGCAACACTTGGTTGGGTGTGACATTTGGCTGCTGTTGAGGTTCTGTTGCATCACCTCGGAGCTTCTTTCGGATGGAAACCCATGCTTTCTTGCTGTTAATGGGTCATATCGATTCACGATAATTTGGGTATAAAGTTATTGACTTTAAATCCACCATCGGGTTGTGATGAACCGTGGCGTACCCGGAGGAGGGCATGGGGGCAATACAATATAAAAATCCCTTGTGGGGGATCTTTCAGCCCCCTTGCCCCCCCCCCCACTCCGTTGAATTAGTGATATTTTCATACGCGCCATTTACAGTGAAAACGACATAGGCCTATACTGTTCTATACTGGTCCATATCAATTAGACCCTCGGTTTTTAATTAATTTACAGAAGGTAGAGGTGTTGGGAAAAAAATCGTGAAAGAAAAAGTTTTTGTATTCAACAGGATTTTTTAAAATTTCAAAACATCTGATGAATTTTTACCTACATACATATTACATACAGGGCTTTTAACTATCGCCATTCATAAAGACCACAGCGCAAAAAAGATGGAAACAAAACCATTTGAAAGAAAACCACAAAAGCATCACACTGAACCATGCAGACCAGACATTTTGGAAGAGGTGGGTCTGAGCATTTTCTTAAAAATTGTCCAGTTGAAACAGAGTAACGGATAGTAGATGGGAGAGCGTTCCAGATCGAAGGAGCTGCCAGAGAAAAAATTTTTTCAAAAAAGCGGATTTCAGTCCCCCTTGCAGTTGTATTTGGAACAACAAGACGGGTGGTATACCTGTTAAAATGCTCCTAATTTTAAAACCAGACTTTACTTTTCCAATTACGGTAACCCCCAATTATTCAATAATGTTCACGCTTTATTATCTATACCTTACATAAATTACAACTTGAAGCAGAAAAATTGAATAACAGTGGCTAAAAAATATACTAACATTTTGAAAAAGGTAGTATTTATACACTGACCGTTTTATATTTTTCCGTATATTACGTTCTTTTGTTAACTTACTTGTTTTTAATATGTAAGAATTCGAACTATGAAAATTGTTTTAACCTCTAAAATGTGCTAAATAAACGTCGTTTAATTTGAAAAAAAAATATACACACACACACATATAATTAATTTGCATCTCTTATCAGAAATGTCCATGTATGTAGTATAAGGTTTAGAGGACTTGTGAATGCTCTTAGGCCCTGGTTTCGAATCTGTGTAAGGTAAATGTATTAAGTTTATTCAGATGATTAGTAATTGTGACATTAGAATGTGTTCATTACCACATAAAACAACGTGTATGAACTGGTTTAATTCTTTATTTCTTCACGTTTTCCCTTTGTTTATTGCTTTTTTTATCTCAACTCAAAAAATTTTTGCCTGAAATATAATTTTTTTTTACAAACCCGTGGTAACGTAAATGACAACATTTTGTATGAGGCCATATCTACAACGTGAAAATTGTAATAACGTTTTAATTCTTAATATTTGGTTGAACCAGTCACAACCAACAATAACGTTGAAGCGAGATTTTAACGGGGCCGTTTATTTCGTTCCCTGCAAAATGGTTCGTATTTTTGACAGCTCCAGTTTATTTTACGTTCTGGCATGTATGAGTCCCAGCTCCAGCTGCCAGTCAAAATCTCCTGTGTTTACAGGTTTAGTTTTAAACAGTGTATTTGCTGATTCGTAATCCAGGACGAGTGGTTCGTATCAATATAATGCAGATGTTTAAAATAACGTGGGTCGATCATCATGCAAACATTTGAAGACATCAGTAAGATTTTATACTGAATCCTTTTCTTTCACCAACGGAAATGTAGTTGGTGCATGGTGCAGGAATTGGCTTGGCATGGTCAAACTGCGCACAAAATATTATTTTGGCACTCCAGTTCTGTAGGCGTTGAATCTTCATAATGTTTGTTGAGCGGATCCCATTAGCAATGCATTTCCCTTATTCCAGTCGCGATAAGCACACTGAAGTGGATCTGATGATTTGATGACATGTTTCAAAGTTCAAAAACGACGTATGCTGGTTATATTACTTAACCGCAAATGAAAAGTGATGTTCTTTGATAGTGGCCGTTATTTACCTACAATCTATTGAAATTTAACCCTTTTCCCCTCAAAGTTGCAAAATGATCAGGCCATCGTCTGGTACCTTAAAGGTCATAGGAAATGAGATTGGTATTAAACCTACTCCAAATCTGTACGTGGGCATTCCATTCCGTTCCAATTCCAAATAAACAGGGCCACAAAAAGAATACAATACCAGTGAAATAATTGTGAGTGCCATGAATGATTCACACCAGTCACCTGGATTTTCTCTTACTCTCTGAAAAATCAAATAGTTTTCACTAATGATGTCAATCACCAAAACCCAAATATTGATTGCGTACTTGCCCCTCCTTAGTTACAACTTGACACCAAACCACATCAAGTTATTGCATTTCCTGGGACCTTAACAAATGACGTGTAGGGTGGTCTTTAGTATTATACATACGAGGGAGGAAGCGACTATCATGTCGCGATACCCACTGCGATCAATAATGGCGGACCAGAACACTTGGTCAGACAGTGACCTGCACAAATATTGTGTCATCTTCTCTTAAAAGGGGACTTAATACAAAGAATGTATTTTATCATTAGTAGGACCATGAATGTGAATGCTGATTGGTGAGTCCCAATTAATATGTTCCCGTATTACCAGAGTAATTTTTCATTCCTCCTGAATAGAGCCAGTATTAAGTAATGCTTCACCAAACTATCAAGTGCCCTAATTTACATGCATTGAAATCTCTTGATGGTAATGATCTTGTACATCTGTGGAAGAGACTGTTTTGGTCATCTCCTCTGAAGAGCCAATCCAATATGGCTATTTGTTCAATACATTTGGTTGTGACTTCTGATCCCGGGTTCATGCTGCCCAATCCAAACAAATATTTCGACTGATCACATTTTCCCTAGTTTTCTGTACAAAAACATTTATAAAGTTCCCCTGGTTGTTGGAGGACTAGTGGACCTATGTGATGTCTTTCAAAGAGGTAAGATAGTTAGGGGCTCTTCTGTAGCTACGTGCCCATGTACCCTGCAGAATTCAACTCTCCCTGACTCTGCTGCATAGCAAACTACGGAATCACTGTGGCCATGACAGCATGGTCTAGGATTGCCTTGTTGGGAATTGGGGGAATTGGTGTATCGGACAACTGATTTATGTTACTGTGCACTTAGTCCAACTTTTGTTTGTAGGCCCCTAACTCGTAGGCCTCAGCTAGGCCTCAAGAAACAGGCCTATAGCCTAGCTACAGGGTGGCCTATGACATGACTGAGCTTCTGGATTCTGTACTTGACTGCAGTGTAGCTAATCCGATTTTAAATAACATTTAATCAACTGTCTTTAGGCTTACCACTTCATATGTCACTAAATGATAAATTCGTTACCCCCCCCCTGTTTGTGGTCGCACACGCAATACGAAAAAAGCCTATGGTTTGTTCCAATATCACATTTCGGCTACGCCTCCATGTGATATGGGAAACAAACCATGATATTTTTCCGTATTGCGTGACAAACCAGGAGATAACTAATAGTATTTGTATTTCTTTGGAACGTTTGAAGCGACATATTTGTCTTTAGCATTCGGATAGACACCGGAATAAAATCCCAGGAATATATTTTATATCATTACAAGCATAACGATCAATGTCTTCCTACTGTCAAAGGCGATGCAACTTTTACCACACACGCCTATCCTTATAATGGGAACTTCCTGAAAAAGTTTCTGATTCCTTGCCGATTGAGGCCAAAAATCGCGGAAATTGAATTAGAATTGGTGTGAAGAAATAGGGCCTACTTTCAGCATGCACCTTCAAAATCTGTGGGTAATAGATGACCCCAACTTTTCTTACACAATTTTTTCCCCGACACCCATTACGATCTAATATTAATTAAAAAACCCAAGGGTCTAAGCTATTTGAATGGACATTAATATGCTTGCCTCACCCTTGAAAAAAAAAGTGGTTACGCCTTAGGTGGGTTATTAACAACAGTGCAAAACTGTTAATTTCCTTAAACGGGTCATTAGATTGAAAATATACTCCCCGCCTAACAAACTCCGTCAACGATATAAATTACTGATTAAAAAGGTAGGCCTAGTAGGTAGGTAGGTGAATTATAATAAAAATGCAGGAGCTTGTTCGCGTAATGGGTTTGCCTTATTGACCTGTGTCCGCAATGCATAAACGAAGCATGATGTGGACGTTTGAGAGAGTTATCCAGCTGGCTTGGCGGTTCATTTGAAAGCAAGTTTGAAGTACGTGATGGCCATTTCAACATCGTTCGGATTTTTTAGGCGGGGAGTATATCATGACTAGGTGATAGCCTTTAGTCAAGTCTTTGTAAACCGGCCTGTTAGCCCTCCTTGTAAGTCTTTGAAAAAGCTAGCACTCTGGTTGCCGCCGGAGCGGGCCCGGATGTTGATTTACTGATTGGAATTCACTGTTGCTGTGAAAGGCCCGACTCAGAGCATTTCCTGAAGAGGGGCGCCCTCAATTTCCAAAAAATCGTGTTTTTTGCATGTACATAAAAAAAATTGCGTGTCCAATTCTGAATCATGGTGAAATTGCTAAGCTTTAAATCGAATTCCTTATATAGAACCACAACTTTGTTATAAAATTCCGGATCCGGAAATTTGATTTAGACACAGGATCCTATGGGACGTATACTACACAAAAGTTAGCATCAAAACGAAAAAATCCGATTCATCTAATTTCGGAATTGTGCATTTTAGGTTACAATCTGTATTTCTAGTTGACTATTTTCTTTATACACAAAAAAAATGATATTTCGGAATCTCTGAGTCAGACTTTAGTTTGCATATGTCCTACTCTACGGCGGGAGTCCGGTAAGTACGTATAGATCCGTTTCTAAAATGAAAAAAAAAAGTGAACTAATACCGAAAGCCATTGTGGGAAAAAGGGCATTGCGGCCGTAGCGTTGCGTTTCAGTTTTGCGAGCACCGAAGTACCCGACACGAACGTTCAATTTTCTCGTTAGGTTCTATATGTTCAGACCAAATTACGATACATATTCAAAACAAACGTAAGTAAACCGGACCCTCTGATGCAAAAATCTCCAAGAACCCCTTCGTTTTCGGAGTTTATTTGAGATTTAGTTTTCATTTGATTTAGCATAGCGCTATGATGGACCGCAACGTTAATCTTCTGCGCTAGTACGTATAATTTAGATAATATCTTCGCAGTCTGTTGAAACAGGACTACACACTTCGACCGTCCGGAGTTTTTTCCTACTATACGCGGTACGGTAAGACGTATATCCTGTTTCTAAAATTGAAAAATAGTTGGCGGGTAAATGGAAACCAGCGTTTGAAAATTCTCAAGGATGGAATCATACCGAAAGGGCATTGTGGGAAATAAGGGATGCGGCCCTAGCGATTGCGTGTTCACTTTTTCCGAGCTTTTCCGTGTCTGCGGGCATCGAAGTACCCGACAAAAAACGTTAAATTTCTTCGCTGGTTCTAAGGTTCAGACCCCCAATAAACGATAGCTACATAGTCAAAACAAAACATAAGTAAAGGACCCTCTGATGCCAAAAATCTCCATAGAACCCCTTCGTTTTCCGGAGATATTTAGATTTAGTTTCATTTGCATGCATTCGCTATGAGGACTGATAACGTTAATCGCGCAGTACTAATTTAATAATTTCTTTGCATCTGTGACCCCATACTACACCCGTTCTTCCGGACCGCCGTAGTCCTCCTCTACGGCGTCCGGTAAGTACGTATATCCTTTTCTTAAAATTGAAAAAAAGTAGGACACGACCTTCGTCGATTTGGGCACGGGGATGTCCAAACGTATTTTGTGGAACTGCTACGTGCATTTACTTGAAGTCTCGTCCCATGTGCATTAAAAATCATCTCTTAAACCTTTGTTTCAAACGATCTTAGTACTATCATGATAAATTAAAAAAAATTATTGACTTCAAAATCCGTCGGGTTAGTGGATTACCCCGCTGCAATAGTGTAATTTCCAATAAACGGTCATTTAGATTTAAATATTCTTGACCAGGCCTAATCTATAGTCAAGTCTGTGTGTAACCGTTCGATATGCGTAAAGCGCCTCTTACCGTCAAGTCTTTGAAACAGCTAGCACCCGGAAGTTGATATGCCGTTTTGAATTTGCTTTTGCTGTTAGGTTGGCAGACCTACCCCCTGTCTTAGCACGCTTAGCCTAATTGAGGGCGTAAGTTCCAGTCCTAACAATTTTCCTCCAGAACGGTCGCGGCTCAAGAAATCCCAAAATTTAGCCGTCGCCATAACCAAAGCGAAATAAGAAAATCGGATTTTTTTAAATATAATTATGTCGTCAAGAAATATTTTGTTATCCCATGCTATTGTAGCTGCAGAATCAACTCCACCGTAGGACTAGTTCTAATATTTATATGTGAATACGCAAAAGGATGAGGCAAAGATCTTCTAGACTTTGGATGAGGAAATATATGGGTCAAGGGAACACACGTGACCGGCCCACAGAAATCGGCCCAATCGGTTTTGTAGTTTGCGTATATATTGCTGTAATATCAATTGATGATGAGTTGTTATATTGAATGAGCCTTGGCCACCAATAGTGTGACTTTTGTTTCAAAACGGTATGTTTAGTACTATGCTGGAAACATTTTTAAGAATACTGTAGTCTAAATTGTCAAAGAACAAAGACCTCCAGGTTTTTCGGTATGCGGCTTTCACGCTTCATTATATCTGAGGTATTGAGCATCGTATACGTAATTCGCAGTCTGTGACACAGGCTACACACTTTCCGGACACGTCGTAGTCCGACTCTAACGGCGGTCCGGTAGTACGTATATCCTGTTTCTACAATGTGAAAAAGTTTGGGGCGTCAATTGAAACCAGCGTTTGAAAATTCTCAGACTGGAATAATACCGAAAGCATTGTGGGAAAAAAGGATGCGCCCGTAGCGATTGCGTGTTCACTTCCGATTGCTTTTCCGTGTTTGCGAGCAACCTGAAGTACCCGACAAAAACGGTTAAATTTTCTCGCATGGTCTATATCGGTTCAGCCAATAACGATAGGCTACATATTCAAAACAAAACATAGTACAAACGACCCTCTGATGCAAAATCTCCATAGAACCCCCTCGTTTTCCGGAGATATTTGAGATTTAGTTTCATTGCCTGCATTCGCTATGATGGACCGATAACGTTAATCTCTTCTCTCGCGCAGTAATAATATAGATAATATCTTTCGCAGGTCTGGTGCCCAGACTACACACTTTCCGACCGTCGTAGTCCTACTCTACGGCGGTCCGGAAGTACGTATATCATGTTTTCTAAAATTGAAAAAAAAGTTGCGGTAAATTGAACCAGCGTTTAAAATTCTCAAGACTGGAATAATACAAGAAAGGCATTGTGGGAAAAAGGGATGGGGCCCGTAGCGATTGCGTGTTCACTTTTCCGATTGCTTTTCCCGTGTTTGAGATCACCGAAGTACCCGACAAAACGTTAATTTTCCGCTAGGTTCCATAGTTTCAGACCCAATAACGATAGGCACATATTCAAAACAAACATAGTAACGGAACCTCTGAGGCACAAATCTCCATAGAACCCCTTCGTTTTCCGGAGAGATTTAGATTTAGTTTCATTTGCATGCATTCGCTATGAGGACTGATAACGTTAATCGCGCAGTACTAATTTAATAATTTCTTTGCATCTGTGACCCCATACTACACCCGTTCTTCCGGACCGCCGTAGTCCTCCTCTACGGCGTCCGGTAAGTACGTATATCCTTTTCTTAAAATTGAAAAAAAGTAGGACACGACCTTCGTCGATTTGGGCACGGGGATGTCCAAACGTATTTTGTGGAACTGCTACGTGCATTTACTTGAAGTCTCGTCCCATGTGCATTAAAAATCATCTCTTAAACCTTTGTTTCAAACGATCTTAGTACTATCATGATAAATTAAAAAAAATTATTGACTTCAAAATCCGTCGGGTTAGTGGATTACCCCGCTGCAATAGTGTAATTTCCAATAAACGGTCATTTAGATTTAAATATTCTTGACCAGGCCTAATCTATAGTCAAGTCTGTGTGTAACCGTTCGATATGCGTAAAGCGCCTCTTACCGTCAAGTCTTTGAAACAGCTAGCACCCGGAAGTTGATATGCCGTTTTGAATTTGCTTTTGCTGTTAGGTTGGCAGACCTACCCCCTGTCTTAGCACGCTTAGCCTAATTGAGGGCGTAAGTTCCAGTCCTAACAATTTTCCTCCAGAACGGTCGCGGCTCAAGAAATCCCAAAATTTAGCCGTCGCCATAACCAAAGCGAAATAAGAAAATCGGATTTTTTTAAATATAATTATGTCGTCAAGAAATATTTTGTTATCCCATGCTATTGTAGCTGCAGAATCAACTCCACCGTAGGACTAGTTCTAATATTTATATGTGAATACGCAAAAGGATGAGGCAAAGATCTTCTAGACTTTGGATGAGGAAATATATGGGTCAAGGGAACACACGTGACCGGCCCACAGAAATCGGCCCAATCGGTTTTGTAGTTTGCGTATATATTGCTGTAATATCAATTGATGATGAGTTGTTATATTGAATGAGCCTTGGCCACCAATAGTGTGACTTTTGTTTCAAAACGGTATGTTTAGTACTATGCTGGAAACATTTTTAAGAATACTGTAGTCTAAATTGTCAAAGAACAAAGACCTCCAGGTTTTTCGGTAATGCGGCTTCGCGCTTCATTATATCTGAGGTATTGAGCTGCGTATACGTATTCGCCCACCCAGTGAATATAGCAGAAACAGTCGTTTGCTAGCCTTAGAAATTATGTCTTCACCTGCACATCCCAAATTATTTTGGATGACCAGACCAAGCATCATGTCATTAACAGTTTCAAGAATCTCACCACCATAGACTATATGCTTCTTCTTCTTTGCGTATCCATAAGTCATTGGTGATGGCTTGTGGTGGTGGTGTCAGGATTTATTCAACTGAGTAAGCTGATCCGGGGCCGCGTGTATCCATGATACGGACGCTCCTAACATGGCCCGCTTTTTGAGACTGGGGCGGATTGGGAACAGTCAGGGGTTTACACCCTACTCTTATTCGACACTGACTGAAAAAAAAAAAAAAAAAAAAGGTCATATCAACACCTTATATTAATGTTCATTGTGAAAAACAGACACTAAACCATTTGAAAGCTGTCCTAAAGATGCCATTTACGACTGTTTCTGCGCCTAAAAAAAGTCGGATCCCGACTTTTATTAGTAAACAAAGCATAAAAATCATCATTTCTTGACAAATACAGCTCGTTACGCTTAGCCACTTACAGGGGTCTTTACTACAACAATTTCCAACACAACAGTGCAAAAAATGCACTTTGATGAAAAATATGGGGCGCTGTTTGTTTGCATTTTGAAAAAATCGCTGATAGTGGCTTTAATCAATAGCTCGTATACAGATTAAATCTAGGCCACGCTCTTCCACAAGCTGGGGGTACTGCATGGATTGACGTTGGCATGAAGTTCACATGTAGGACATGGGTTTTGAGAAACATGTGTTATATAGCTTCCATTTTTCTGATTAAACTTTTAAAAATATTATTTTCTAAATTTTATTTGAGAAAGGATTTCTCACGGGAAAAGTACTTTGTTTACTATAAAAGAGAATAAACTAGGGAATACCCCTAGTTTGTTTTTGCCAAGTGCACCTGTTTAGATTGCACAATAGGGGAAGTGGGGAATTCCCCAAGAATGCTAAACTTAGAAACTGACTCAACTTGTTTATGTTTTGAGATCAAAACATTGTAAGATCAGGGAATTCCCCCACAAAGTTATATATGGAAAGTGATGTGATTCAGATGAAGTAATTTATGTGGATTTCAATTGGTCAGCTTGTGCAAGGTAATGTTTATGCATGATTCTGTAGGTAATATCTATTTTTAGACTGGGAACTTTGTGAAGTCAGTATATATTTGAGATTTGAGTTAAGTCTCGCCGTCAGCAGTTGCAATCAGCTATATACAGTATGGTTATAGCTAGTTTTATCTACAATAATGGTAGATGTATGCTTCACACAGTGCCAGGATTTATTATATATATTAATTCCATGTGAGCAGAGTGCTGTAATTATTCTACTGTCGTCTTTGAAGCCGAAAGTGCTGGGAATCAAAATAGGATTCCAAATTGTGGACAGATGGGAATCGTGGTGATTATCTTGGATTGATATACTGTGGATTTATTATCGTCGAGGGACTTATGTAACCTTGTCGTCTTGAACTGCTGGACAAAGTTAACTTCAGGACTGAGAAGATTCCCATGGAATATAACCTGAGGATTTATAAGCGTGACTTTGCATGCTGTCATTTTTGAAGTCTTCGCTGTGAGGACATATCATCGTTGAACTGCAACGCTGCTTTTGGACACTAGGTATCAATCTGTTAAATTGTGTGTAATTGTGTAATTTTGATCTATGTAATGTTTTGGACATACCAAATTCCTGAACCAATTACAAAATCATTAAAATCTGTTGTGTAAAATTTAGATCACTCGTGCACAAGGCTCATTCATTTGTGTTTGAAAGGTATTTCTGACCTTTGACGTCTACGAGACGTCATAACACATGTCATTTTCTTTACACCACTCGTCAAGGGCATGAAGATTGTATTAAAGTTGGTGTGGCAAATCTGACTTAATGACAATTTCACCAAGAGTGAGACCATCAACAAACTTCCAACGGTAATCTGTAGTGACGGCAGCATCATTGACTATATCACACTGAAATTATCGGGCATGTAGAAAACATACAGTTTCCATTTGTCAGCAAGCCCCCCCAAAAAATCGAGTTGGTGAATTTAGTAAGGGCCAACTGGGCCAAAGGCCATGTTTTTCATGGGCCGGGTTTTGTAGATTCCCGTTGGAAGTTTGTTGATGGTCTCACTCTTGGTGAAATTGTCATTAAGTCAGATTCACCACACCAACTTTAATAAATCTTAATGCCCTTGATGAGTGGAGTGGTGTAAAGAAAATGACATGTTTCCAAAACCCATGTTCTACCATGTTCATGCCAACGTCAATCCAGTATCCCCAGCTTATAGTCTTATGATGGTGAGATTCTTGAAACTGTTAATGACATGATGCTTGGTCTGGTCATCCAAAATAATTTGGGATGTGCAGGTGAAGACATAATTGCTAAGGCTAGCAAACGACTGTTTCTGCTATATTCACTGGGTGGCTCAATACCTCAGATATAATGAAGCCGCATTGCCGAAAAACCTGAAGGTCTTTGTTCTTCGACAATTTAGACTACTGAGTATTCTTGAAATTTCAGCCATAGTACTAAACATACCGTTGAAAAAAAGGTCACACTATGGTGGCCAAGCCTCATTCAATATACCAACTTATCCACTGCATCATTACCGCAATATACTGCAACACCACTGGCGAGTGCCAAATTAGTGTGGGTTGGTGCATGACATGTGTATTCCCGTAGGATTTTCATGCTAAAATTGATTTTGTTGCTGTTTGGGTTTCAATAGGACCTAAACTGTCAGAAAATGATGGGGTGCAAATTTTCGGACTGATTCCCCCTTCTTCAAGGGGGGAAATGTTAGTACAGGGAAAAATTTAAAATCGAGTCAAATTGTGTTTTAATGTACACTAACGCGTTCGTCTCCTCATACGGGTTTAAAAAAATATATATTTGCCTAGTTCCAACCTTTTAGTTATAGCGGTCATAGCCTCGTAGTGTTTCAGGTCCCCCTGGGGGTAAATGCGTCCGATGTTTTGTTGAGAGTGGTGTCAAATGATTCCTTGTGTCATACTGAAACAGAAAATTCATTTTAATTGATTTTTGATATCGCCAATGCGACATCCAGGGAAAGTTCTGGTGACCCCCATAGACCATGTAGACTCTTGCGACATTTTGCTATGCAATTAGCAACCAAATGTCACACACTGTAAAATAATACATTTTTGGATCCTGTGAGACAATACAAACAACTTATCACCAGTTTCAACAAAATCTGAGCATTGGGTAAATTTTACCCCAGGATGACCTTGAACCATTATGGGGCAATAGTGCTTTAACTAAAGGTCGGAACCTTGGCAAATATATACTTTTTCTAATCCTTATAAGGAGACTAACATGTTAATGTACATTAAAACACAATTTGACTCGATTTTAAATTTTCCCTGTAGTAACATTCCCCTCCCCCCTCCCCCCCCCCCCCCCCCTTGAGGAAGTGGGCAGCAGTCCGAAAATTTGCACCCCATCATTTTCTGACTGTCTGGTCCCTATTGAATGAAAAACAGCAAGAAAATCAACTTTAGCACCAAAATCCTACGGGAACTGTTTCATTGACATACCAACCCACACTAAAATTGTGTAAAACGTTTTTCTATGGAGTGTGAACTGCGCACTATGATGAGATTACGATTTATTCCGTATTGAAATACGTGTTTACACAATTTGGCACTCGACGACCCTTGCAAACTACAAGCCGATTTCATATGGACCGGGTCACGTGTGTTCCCTTGACCCATATATTTCCTCATCCAAAGATCTAGAAGATCTTTGCCTCATCCTTTTGCGTTATTCACATATAAATATTTAGAAGTAGTCCTTACAGTGGAGTTGATTCTGCAGCTACAATAGCATGGAATAAAAAACTATTTCTTGACAACATAATAATAAAAATAATATAAAATTTGGTATTTCTTGGCCGCCACCATCTGGAGAAATTGTTAGAATGAAACCACGCCCTCATAGACTGGTTCCATTTCTCAAAACTATAGTAGATTCCAGTTGATTGTAGAGTTATGGGCGGAGTTTGGACTTCGTCCATTACTCACAATAGGGGACAGAAATACCCAGAAAATCTTCGATTTCTTCCTCGCAATACAAAAGAGATCGGATTGAAAGAAACTGACCAACTACAAATAAAGTTACGTTGTTCATCCAGTCAATACTTTGTATTTTATACTATGTGATACATGGTGTGTCTACCCCAGAATTGGTTTTAAACATTGCCTACCAACAACACATCATAAAGTTTAGAAGGCTTCAGTCACCTGTGTGTAACAATGCAGAGCTTTTATCTTGACTATATATTCATAAAATCAGCTTTCACCTGCTTTCACTGAAACTATTCCTGGATTTAGTTTGCGATTTCTTTGAATATTCTAGGCTCTATACTAACGTCTACCTTTATACTTTGACTATTGATTGGGACTGTAAATGGTCCAACCGCTCAGGGTTGGCTATCATGGCTATAGCGCACATCATACCACAAATACACGGACTAAAGTTTTTATATACTAATCCCCTCAATTAATACCTTCACCTACAAAAAAGTAGAGGCTATTCTACTATCAACTGGAATCTGGCATAATCGAAGGCATTTTTGAGTAAAAGCAATTCAAATGGTGTTTCTATATAAGAACATTTTATGCCTATTACAAATCTTCTGGTCCCCAAAAGAGGGGAATTGTACCTAATTTGCATAAATTCAAAATGGCCGCCATTTTGAAGTTTTCTGCACATACCTCAAGATTTAGGGCTTGTAGAGACTTCATTCTTGTGCCTATACATATGTTTTCAGGGCCGCGGAATACAATTAGAACATTAGTTATAGCATTAGGTAATGTTGACAGTAAATTTGCATAAATTAAAATGGCCACCATTTTGACATTTTTTGTACATAACTCAAGATTAAAGCTTGTAGAGACTTCATTCTTGTGGCTATACATAATGTTTTCCGGGTCAAAGAATACAAAATAGAACATTAGTTATAGCATTAGGTCATATGTTGATAGTTAATTTGCATTAAAAAAAATTAAATGGCCACCATTTTGACGGTTTTTTTTACATAACACAAGATTTAAGGTAAAAGCTTGTAGATTCTTGTGTCTATACATGCATGTTTTCAGGATCAAGGAATACAGTTGGATTAGTGTTTTTAGATGACAATTTTATGCCGATTTCCAATTTTCTGGTCCCCAAGCTGAATTTTAAAAGGAAGTGTGCCTAATTAGCATTAAATCAAAATGGCCACCATTTTGATGGATTTTAGCAGTTTACTGGGATTTAAAGTTCATAAGCACTTTATTCTGGTATCTACATCCATATTTTCAGGGTAAAGGAAGACACTTCTAACATTAGTTATATCATTTGTTCATATGTTACTACCCTTCAAAGCATTGTGACGAAATACTTGCCGATGAAAAAGTATAACCATATAGAAATCGAAGACTAATCAAAACCTCTGCTCGGCGTTCCTTTATGATATGGCTATTTTACTACAAAAATTGGGACCAAAATTAGGATAAAAAATTAATGAAATTGGATATCTGTGATTCTACCATATAGTTTTAAAATAAAATCAACCTGCCATATCAGCAGAAAGTCCTGAATTTTATTGACAGAAACTAAAACCAATCACAAAATTACCAAACTCAGATACAGATTTCATCTAAACAAATCTACAGACCTTGGTTTGGCTCATCGTGCCATATGGCACAAAATTTCAAGGGGTGAGGTAGAATACAAAAGGTTATGGCAAGAAAAGAAGGAGGAGTTTGTCAGAGACAGACTTGCGGGTAGTCCCCAGAAAAAGTACCCTGCAAGTATTTGCTCTCAACCAACGTTTATTGCTTGTTTTGTGAACATGACAGAACCAGAGTTATAGCTGTCGGCCATGTCAAACTGATGCTAAGACATTTGGAGACCTATCTGATGAGTTTACAAAGTATATTCAATCAGGTGCTCAACTATCGTAGATTTGATGTGGTATTTGACAGATATCGTGATGAGTCAAGCAAATCTACAAATCGGCAAAGGGCGATGCTATAATCACAGACAATACGACGTGTATGATGTAGAAGATTATTCCCCTCCTGATTCATGGTCCAATTTTAAATCATTACCAGCTAACAAGGCAGATCTTGCCAGGTTTCTATCTGGCAGCTCTTAGAATATGCGCCACCAAACAAGGAGATGGTGTGCTGGTGGAGTGAAAATGAAGAAGTCCTTTCACATGGCAACTAATGTTATTCCTCTCAGAGCAGCTCATGAAGGATGCAGGTACAAGAGGCTTACAAGACTTGTCCTGCATGCAGTCAAAATTCCTGTGCACGTTGTAGTTTCCGCAGAGTTACAGATGTTCTTTTGTGTTGGTTGCACATTACAAAGTCTCCAATGCAACCACTTATGGATGATGGCTGGAACAAAGAAGAATAGAAAAGTACATTCTTGTGACTCGTTCGGTCAGAAATTGCCGACAGGTTCTCCCAATGCTTACGCCTTCCCATGCACCAGAGGTTGCGAACCACATACAGTCTTATTTCTTTGGCTAACAAAGAAAATGTACAGGGGAATGGACCTTTCCAATTTTAAACCTGCTGGATGAAAATTAAGATATCATCCGCGAAGACGTTGCACCCTTATGGGTGTGACTCTTGGGGGCTTCGGTGGATATCTGCACGACGACGAATCAGGTTTGAGAAGGGAACAGGGCATGAGTCTATGACCGCACCAGTAATTCACTATATCATCGTCATATCCAGCGTGTGCACTTCCACAAACCCTGGATGTTTGTGTAGAAAGAATATCGCTGCCCAGCACCTTGCACCTTATCTACCAGATCTAGCTGATATGGGTTGGAAGCAAGATTCTAAGCAACCTATTCTGATGACCCTGATGAATCGCATCTCTGACGTTTGTGTGGAACTTATTTTAATGTGGGTGCACAACACCACTACAGTTTGCAGAAGGAAAGACCCATATTCTTTGCATCGGTCAATGTGGTTGTAGAAAGCGTGGACTTGGATGCTTCAACTTAACACTTAAGAGACTAAGTAACATTATTCAGAGATGTACACAGATCGACCAAGAGCAGTGTACTATTGAACCTTGAGCAGGTAAACTTTGCTAGAAAATTGGGTTCAAGACAACAATAATAAGTTCCAGAAGTCTGAATTCCTAAAGCAGCCTTTGATAGTATTGAATGGCGGCCATTTTGAATTAAAACAAAATAGGGTGAACCATTATGAACAATGCTATAGCCTATATAAATAATGTTAGAGGTCTTCCGTACCGGTATTGACCGTGAAAATATGGGTGTAGACACACAGAATAAATGCTTACGAACTTTAAATATGAGTAAAACTGCTAGAAATCCATCAAATGTCGGTCATTTTAAAATTTATGTAATTAGGCGCACTTCCTCTTCAAACTTCAGTTTGGGGACCATAAAATTTGAAATCGGCATCGATTTGTTTTTTTTTTCTAGTTCAATTCCCTGTACTTCACAAGACATTGACAAATGACAATGTATAAAAATATAGAATTAAGCATTTAGAAAAAAACATTATGTCAAAATATTAAATATTAAATTGTGAACGGGGTTATCAAACAGAGGCCAAATGCAAACAAACAACAAAAGTCGCACCAACCAAAGGACACCCCCCCCCAACAAGACCAAACACACACAACAACCAAAAGCACAGTAACATGACAATTGGTGAGCGATACAAGAAAACAAGATCCCATACTACATACACACAGTTTGCAAAAGTAATGATTTATGCAAACCAATAAGCTTAACAGTGCGCATGTGTGAAGTGAACAGTCTAAAAAGAGCTAGAATCAAAGGGGAAATGCAGAATAGAACATGTGCACTGCAATAAATACACAACAAATATAAGGGTGACAAGTTGCATGTACCAATCAGCATCAAATTTCCTCTATCAAAACAGTTAACTCCACATGTATGTTCCCTTGCAGGATTCCTTGACCTTTGAAAACATATACACAAGAATAAAGTCCTAAAAGCCTTTACCTAAATTGTGTTATGTACAAAAACGTCAAATGGCGGACCAATTTGATTTTATGCACGTTATAACTATGTCAATAACTAAGTTCTTCCTTGACCCAGAAAGCATATTGTATCGACCCCGAAATGAAGTCCTCATAAGCCTTAAAGAGACAGGAGGAGATTCCAGAAAAGAAGCGCCCCCAAATTTTTTTCGAACCCCGTTTTTTTTACATATTTTGAATGCTTACCAATGTTATTAGATCACACCTGAAGTGAATAAGCCGAAACGCCGTCTTTATATAAGATGATGATTTAGAGTATTTCTGTCGTGCACGACACGAAAGTCAAAGCATGGTTTTCTAGGGGAATGTTAAGAATAGCAGGCAGTTCAAAACAAGGTGTTGGGCGGTTTTTCTTTCTTTTTTCAACCTTTTTGTCCAATAACCCTTCGAAACGTTCTCGTAGGTGTTCTACAACCATCCAGTGAAATTTGAGAGAATTCGTATCCAACAACTCTCCTCCTGTCACTTTAAATCTTGATTATGTACAAAAAATTCAAATTGGGCCATTTTTGAATTTATGCAAATTAACTGCCAACATATGAAACCTAATGCTATAAACTAATGTTTCAATTGTATTCCTTACCCTGGAAACATATGTATAGACACCAGAAATGAAAGTCCCCAAAATCCTTAAATCTTGAGTTCATGGTTAAAAAAATCCATCAAATGGCCGCCATTTTGAATTTAAATGCTAATAGGCACAATTCTCTCAAAATGCAGCTTGGGGACCAGAATTAACATTCGCATAAATTTTCCTCTAAAAGCCTACCCATTTGCTTTTACTCCAAAATGCCTTCGTCATGTCGTAGGAAGCACTTTTTTGCGGTATCTATATAACATATTCGTCCCGCTTTCCATATTTTTTACCAAACCTGAGTATCATCATGAGTACCAATATGTTAGGAGCCGAAAAATGGGATAATGGAATGATTGTACTTATTTTTCATATCAACTAGAAACGAAGCACGCTAAACAATCCTCATGTATTATTATTCTTCTCAGTCACCCCTCTCATTAATTCGCAATGCAACCCTAAATCTACGAGCAAAACAGACGCAATTCTTTAAAATCGAATGCCGTTTCGTTATGGACCGCCCAATTCAAAAACGTTTTCATCACGGTATAAGTTCCTTTACTACTACCTCCTCATGTAAAGGTCGCAATCCACCTGTCACACTTCTGAAACGGCGGGCTATTCAAAAGTTTCCACTACAACACGCAAGCATCAAAATGTCAACTGATTATAACTGAATAAGTGGGACTATTTTGGAGCAATTAAAGTGCATATGACCCTATTTTGTAAACTCCCGTGTTTTAAACGGACTGTGCTTTTACTTTTACTCCACAGCAATAATGAATTAGCGTCTAAACTGAGAATTAGGCAAGGGATACCCGATATCTCCACAGTGTGCATGGGGATACCGTGCGAAGCTAATAGAAACACTGTGTGTTATCAATTAGTTCATGAGTATCTTTGGGGTTCGCCAGGCGTGTACAAGTGTAAAACTTGGATGCGCTAGGCGGTACGCTTTGGTGTAGTGGAACATAAATCAAGTAACTTTTGGCGAATCTTTCGCCACGTTTTGGGAGTTTTAAAATGAGGACGACACCCAGGATGTTTCGTGTATGGATGGCCTATTATTTTTCTGTGCAAGTTTTCCAGCTGGAGAGTTCAACGGCCCAACCTGAAGTAAGAGGTGAGTAGATCTGATAGTGATATAGATCTTAATTTCAATTGCCAAGGTCATTCCAACAACAAAACATTAGAGATCGTGAGTGACAGAGAACGATGAATACTACTTCGGCCCGGTGTTTATACAGGTAATGAATTGATTCGCGAAGTTTGTTGATGCCAAAGATGACAACTACACTATCCCATCCCGCCAAAATGAGCTGATATGCTTATGGTCCCAGATCCAAATTACCTTCAGAATCTATAAAAAATAAAAGCCTGCTGTCATGCTGCAGGCTGTGTATGGTAATTAAGTGATATCTGGAGTGACAACATTTGTAACTTTTATTGATTATTCACACAGTCCAAGATCTGGTAAGTTATAATTTGAAAAAAACATTTTTGGAAATAATTTTGTACATACTGTGCTTCAAAAACCCTCGGTGTGATTGTACCAAATTGCTTGCAACCTGTAATCTATTTTTAACCTAGTAATTCCAGGGTCCTTTTCTCGCTCATATGAAGTTAAGTTACCAAACTTGTTCAACGTATATAATTGGCCTCATTTTCCAAACAATTATTAGAAAATTTGAACCAAGATATTACCTACCATTCTCCCCCCCCCCCCACACACACAAAAGAGGGTCAGTCATCATACCAGGAGGTTGGAAATTTGTACACATCATGTGATCCAAGTGATACTTAGGGAGCGGTCATATTTATGCCGGGGGGGGGGAAGGGGATTTCAACTTTTTCGGCAAAAAAATTTTCGCGTTTCCTCCTCGCTTTTTCCGTTCAAAATAAGTTCACACTCCCCCCTGTTCGCTGAGCATAACCTTTTTGGCTTTCATATCTTTTAACATTTGGACATTCTCGTATATATATCACTAACGAAGGTTATGCCGCTGTACATGGAATTGGTACAACAATAAGCAAATGCCAAATTTAAAGTCATCTGACATCATCAAGATTTTTCAAACTTACCTCAAACAGGACTAGTAGCATCTTACATACTACAGAACAGGACTCCACACATTGTTTTCATCCAAACGGCGAAAAAAGTACCAATTGGATGAATTTTCAACGCAGAATTATTTACTCCAGGGCTAAAACTGTCATGAGTGAGTAGTTGCCAGTTTCGGAGTTGGCGGGTCAAAGGTCGACACGCGTTCTGTGGTGCTCAACAAAACAACGTGTGGATTCTTGTTATGTAGATTATACGATCCTGTTTGGGGTAAGTTGAAAAATATTACGATGTCAGATGACTTTAAATTTGGCATTTGCTTATTGTTTGATTACCAAGGCAGTACAGCGGCACAAACCGGTACGTTAGCTGATATACGATAATGTCCAAATGATAAAAGATGAATTGAAAAGACAAAAAGGTATGCTCAGCAAGAACTATTACTCCCACCGTGATCATGCTGATTTCCCCATTTAAAAGTTCATGTTCCCCTCTTGTATTGTTGATGTATTATTTCACTTCCCCCCTCTCTCTTACAAAAACTTTCTTGGGTTCCCCCTCAAATACTCCATTCCCCCCCCGGCGTATCCGTAAAATAATGACCCCTCCCTTAGAAAGCGGAAGTGTGGGTTCAGCATAAACCCACTTAAACCAGGCCTGTAACCAGTGGGGGGGGGCAGGATGCCCCATCCCAAAAAAGCCCCAAACCCTCCTAAAATGGTTTAAAAAGTCCCAATAATTGATTTTGCCCCCAAATGGAGCGAGCCAAAATGTTGTTTTTTATGCCGTGATTTCGTCAAAAATAAGTTTAAAATTTTGGTAAAAGGGGTCCGTGTGCCAACATCCCCCCCTTTTGGAGAGGGGGACATTTTGGTAAAATTCCCCCTTTTTTTTAAAAATTGCCCCCTACCCCCTAAAAGAGCCTGGTTACGGGCCTGATTTAAACTGTAAAGACTTAAGGATTTTAGAGGCCTATAGGCCCTGATATTTCCATTTTAACATCAAATAGGTTGGTTGTTTTTGGTTTCTAAGAATATGGTGCCCCACTTACACAACTCATGACCATATGTCATGGGCATAAATCTACCAAAAAATTTCAAAACCTGGTATGAAGTTTTTCAAAACTAAACCTTTTGTTCCTTACGACTACTCTACTTGTTGAAATTACAAAATGAGCCTTGGCAATTATAAGCTATAATATGCTGCCGGTCAATCTATAAGAAAATAAATAAGTTTCAATGACTTATCCTGAAAGAATGAACGGAGCAACTTGCCATTAATACTAATGATGAGGAAAACCCCCCCCCAATTTTGGTTGAATTACTAAGCAATGAACCGATACATCATGTGAAGACTAATCAGGTGGAATTTTCCTTCCCTCCCCGAATTTGTCCCCCCCCCCCTATCTCATTAAAGTATTGGTACATAAAGCCTAGCTGAGGGAAAAAGTCCCCAAGCATGGGTCCTCCAAATGGAAGAAATAAAATCCCTCTTGACATAACCATAAAAAAATACTTGAAATAATTTTGTCAGACTTAGAAGAGCTTTCAATTTTGCCACATTGACGTAATTAGAGAAGATTATCAGTAGCTTCACAACAATTTACACTGCTCCAATGGAGTTTTGTACAGCGTAGTTAGTCAGTGAATAGTTAGAGATTGAAACATTCTTAAAATGCAAGCTTGGGATCAGCACTGTCAATTTGGCATGTTTCCACTCTAACAATTCACATCAGTACCTGTACAAAACCTCCATTGGAAGAGCATATGGGGAAGCTACTGATTCTCTTGACGTAAATTAATTTATCAGGTATTTGAAACCTTGAGATTTGTAAAAAAAATGTGCAATACTAAACTCACATCGGAACTAAATTGAAACCTTTAACAACATCAGAGTGGACATTGCATTCGTGATAAAACTTGGCCATTCCCGGTGGCATGATCTTGCATGATAAGTGATGAATCTGGGACATGAAGGCATCCGAATGTACAATTTGGTGCAAAGTAAAATTTTAAAAATAGTGTGATGTGTTCACTCTTTACGTACGTGGATATAACCTCCAAGTAACCTGGGCAGAGGCATTCATGGGCAATCATGTTTTTTCTGGCCTTTTAGTGCTTAACTCAGGAAGTTAAGGAAATTAAAAAAAAAAATCGAAGGCCTTTTGTTTAAATTGTCAGCAAGAAAAAACTTCAGAACAACTTCTATATACATTGTAGTTATCTTTCCATGCCTGTGGGGACGACGACATTAAAGGTGCAAATAGAGATTTTGAGGCACCCGAATTTGTGTCATATAGTAATTTTATATACAGCGTGAGTCAAAAAAAAGTATACACTTCCTTTAATAAGATGTGATATTCCATGTGACTAATACTTTCATGAATGGTTGTAAATCTTATGAATAAAATACATCCTCCTGCATCTTTTGATACCAAATTTATCGGGGTTTTGGGTGCAGGGAGACTGACAGGGGACAATTACTGAAAACTTGTCCAATTGTGAAGTACTCGCGGCATTCAATAATTTGAGATTGCTTGCCTATGCCTGTAACATGACACATACGGGCGGTCCTGTAAGTATTTCCCATGGTGTAGGTCTGTGTCACAGACTGCGAAAGATCTAAATTGGTACTGCGCGAGAGATCAGTCCGTCATAGAGAATGTGTTGTAAATCAAACTCAAAGCTGAAATATCTCCGGAAACAGAAAACGACGGGGTTCTATGGAGTTTTTTGCATCAGGGGGTCTGTACTAGTTTTGTTTTGAAATATTGTACGCAATTGGGTTTGAACCTATAGAATGAAACCTAGCGAAAAAATTGAACGTTTTTGCTGGGTACTTCGGTGCTCGCAGACACGGAAAAGTGAACACGCAATCGCTACGGTTGCATCCATTTTTCCCACAATGCCTTTCGATATTTTTCCAGTCTTGGGAAATTTCAAACAACTGGTTTCAATTTACGCAATTTGTTTGGTCACTTTTAGAAACAGGGATTACGTATTTACCGGCCCGCCGTACATGACACAACAGCATGTAGAATATGTATATACCTTTGAAATGCCCGAAGGTATGTTTTGGGTGGGTCTATATAGCTCAGATCATTATATTCTTACTCCAGCTGTCATCCAACAGTAGTTGATTGAAGATCACTTTCAAACTGCATGCTGATATGTCTGCCCAGAATAGCAGGGCTATATCTACCAGAAGTTGGTCAAAAGGTTCTTTAGGCAAGGAGTTACTTGGGTGTTAGGGTTTAAGGGGCCAAAGGGGTCAAAAGGGGATCTCCAGGTCATTTGGCGTCATTGTATATCCACATAAATGAATTGTATTCACCGATATTTAGGTTTATGACACTGATGTTTTTAGGGATGGGCATTGTAATGTTTAGGGATAAGGGTATTAAAATTATATTAAGTTTATTTAGATGTTATTGTTCACCCCACCCGTTGTATGAGTACAGCACTGTGGTTGCTCTGGTTCCATTAATTTAAGAATTAATGATAAATTCTTCATTAATTAAGGTCATATGATAATAAATGGGATTGAAACTAATTATATGAATATGTTATGTGGAGATTATGCACAAGTTACTGACATGTAAACAGGAACATTTTAAAAGGGAATGTAAAATGTCAATTAAAGATATGGCTAATACTGCTTTCACACAGCGCCAATACCCAGGTTTTTGTCAATGGAGGGCAATTTTTTTCCCCAAAAGGGCAATGCCCAAAATTGCATTTTGCAAAGGGGGGGGGGGGAGATTTTGCAAAAGGTGGACTGTCTACTGGAATTTAAACCTGTTTTCAGCAAAAAACATAAAAAACGCTATGTTTTTTTATTGCTTCGGCTTGCAATAATAGTTTTGTTCTTTTTAGCTCTTTTTAGTGGTTGGGGGGATTTTTGGGAATTTGGGGCTCGCCACACACCGCTCGCTACACTGCGTTTCTAGCCTGACTGATATTACATGTTGACTTCATAGTCCAGAAGAGGAAGACTTACTAATGGGAGGTCAGTCATTGCAACCCTTGGCATGATTCATGTATCAACTTCAGGAATTATTAAGCCAAACAAAAGTGAATTGATTGAAATTGAATTAACTGTAACAATTTTCTAAACATCATTGACCCAACTTTTTAATTACCAGGAAAGGACCAGCTATTGAGGTTAGTGTTTTTATTTTAAGATTAGGCCTTGAGGGGTGAATTACAGGTGTCATGGGTCATTAACTTGTTGTTGATGTCCACACTTTAAATGTGGCAATAGAAGTGCAGGTTTACTTGCATATTTGGCCGTCAACACTTTTTTAAAACTCCCTTTTTCCAAAAACTATGTAAAATTAAAAAAACCAAAAAAGAATTTTTAAACTTAAAAAGTAAATTATACCCCCTCACGGCCCCCTTATTCAGGAGACTGCTCAAGGAAGTGAGAGTGGTAGTCCCCCCTACAGCTCTTCTAAGCACTTTATAGGAGAGTGATTAAAGCTCCCCTTAGGGAATATAATCTATCCTTGGTTAGCATTGGTAAATGCCACAAACAGCTCCCCTTTTTAAAGCGATCCTGATACGACAGGAGAGCTTTTTACCGAGCACACCTTATTTAAAAGTCAGTCCATGCTTATTTTTGTTATTGCTATGAAGACCAAAAATTATGCTATGAAGACCAAGAATTCGGAAGAAAATTGAGACCTTGAACAACTCAAATTTGACAAAATCAAGACAAAGACTGGCCATTTTATTTTGGCCTGTAAGGGGCAAGTCCTCCTAGTTTGCTAAAACTCCGTCAGGACTGTTCTCCTGGAGAACATTGGTGTTATTTTTACATCGCTTTCAGTTTGATCATATGTGGTCATCTAAAAGACATTGAAGTTTGCCATGCCCATAGCAAGGGGGGGGGGGGGTGGTAGGGGGAAGGGGAGAGAAAAAAAATTCCCCCCCCCCAAATTCACAAAAGGGCAAAAAGGTCCACTGTTGTAAGTTTTTTGATTAAAAGGTCAAAAAATTTCGAGGAATTCTAACAAAAAATGCCCACTTTTTGTGAGAGATGCCACTTTTCGAAGTTACGCAACTCCCAAAATAAATCTGCGTTCGGCCCTGGTTGACACATTGCATTCAGTTTTGTCCCAGATTCCCCCAAAAAAGCAACCGTTTGTAAAACTATTTTTTGAGGGATTTATGGCCATACATGTAAGAGTTATGTACAAAACTAGCACACAGAAAAGTAACAGTGGACATGGGCTAAGGTCTTTTGTAATGGTGGAAGTTCTCCCAGCATGCTCTATTGACAAATTAGGACCCCAACCAGGAACTGTTGATTTAGATGAAATAATTTTCCTTTTTTTATTTTTAATTTTATGACTTTTTAGGAATTGTTTTTATACACATAAATTTTACATGGGTTTAACTGTAGTGCAATTATTTTTTTAATTTTTTTATTTTAGT
>JAMKCH010029333.1:0-30673 GCA_023653785.1 Ophioderma brevispina
AGGACTCCTCAAACTAAAACTTGTTACCTTACAATCAGTGTGTCTAATAGTTATGTTCACATAGCCACCACAATACACAAAAGAGTGCCATTAAAGCTTTCATCCTTGTAGGTAGGGAGATTGGACAAAAATCATTTTACAGAAATGCCAAGAATTAACTTTAGTGCGAATTGAATGGTTAGCCACTATGTGACAAGTAAATTTCATCTTACACTTGAGAAACTTTTGTCATGCAATGTACTAATAGATAGTAGTGTTAGAATTGAAAATAAGTTCTTTGTTTCTTCTAGAGGGGGTGGTTCATGTACCATGTGGCTCAACTTACCCCGTCCCCCTAAAAAAGATAAAAAACTCCGCCCCACTGAATAAACAAAACCATGGTACTCCCCCCCCCCCCCCCCGGAGCTCGTCGGGGCCCCCGCATCCCGGCCCCGCCTACAGGCTACAGGATTTCTTTTCAACCAAGGGGGGTAGCCGTGGTTGAAAAGAAATCCTGTAGTCGTCGTTGTCCACGCAAACTTTCAAAATATAACATACAAATAAATACTCCGTAAAAGTAGGGTTTCGATAGTTTCATATTTTATTTTATTGTTCAAATTTTGCGCGAAACACAGTGCGAGATGGCCGCGGAGGATACACGCCAGCCCTGGAAATACCAAGCTCTGAAACAGTCCAAGGTCATTTACACCATGGTAACGTTCTGTATGAGGACGCTTTCATGGAAGCCGGAACTGTCGTATTTACATACACTTTACTAGTATACGGCTTTTGTGCCGTTGTTGGTAATTCATATGTTCCTGTGAATGTTGAAATTAAATCATAATTAGGGGTACCTGCTAAGGGACGGTATTTCGTCCACAGTAGCGAGGATAGTAGCACTTACGACAATAGTAAAGTCAAAAGAAGGCAGTTCTTGCTGGCGAGTGAGTTCTATTTTCAAGTTTTATTTGGAAAATCCACCAAGTAGGCTTAGAGGACTGACATTTAGTTGTATGCAGATTATTGCCACAATACTTGGGTACACGTAGAACAAGTATGTAATAGAGGCTATGGTTTTGTGGTGTGACAACATTTGGACAATTAGACAATTTTTTGGGGGCCCGCTTTGGATAAACGAACCTTTGGAATAATGAACAGCACCCAAACAAGGCTAATGACCTATCTTGTTCGGGTCCGCGAGTTTGAGGTGACCAGGGGTAGAGTTTTGTCGCTGTGTGCGATAATCGTCTGGAATTCCCACAAACAAATTTGCGGGAATCATCTACTGACGAGTCCTGAGTACTGTCATGACTGTACTATTCAAATAAAAAGGGGTCAGTCGCGTTTTTTCGTGACCACCAGCCTCGTCCTCGTCCCCCCGGACTTACCTTAAAAAAAATCTGGAGATTTTTCATATCGCTGAACCGTTAGCCTTAGTAATCCACGTGTACCTAATTTTAACATTGCAAATTCGGTTGTATCTGCAAGAAATTCGCAACTTTTGTAATTTTTCTGTCCGCAAACGTCCCAGAAATTATCACAATGGCCTATGGGGACGTGGGAAACAAGCGATTGCTCACAACAGCAAGATCGGGATCATCTCAAACTTTGTGAATAAGCTTTTCTTCAGGATATCTATGAACAATGAATAAAACAGAAGGTTTTGAATCACGAAATGCACCTTAAGTTCTAAAGTTTACTGAGAATCAACATTGATTCACGCAATCAGTTACGAGATCTTTGCGAGAATCGATTCTCGGATTCTCGCCGAATTCTAGCCCTGGTGACGTAATGACGCGACTCTGCATTCGCTTTATCGTTTCGATTGTGCCGCCTTAAGTCGCGTGCGTAAATGTTGCAATCAGCGCGTGTGTCTAGGCTCAGGTGCAAACCTGTAGTTTTGTTTCACCGGGGGATGGGGTGGGAATGTTCGGTTTATTTGGCATTGTGGCGGAAAATTGGCACTAGAGCTATATAAATGCCCATTAAACTCATAGATTCTATGGTTGTTAAAGCTCTTGATACGGTCATTTTTCTGGCATAAGCTGGTGGCGAAAACTGTTTACTGCAAACGGCCACACCCATAAAATGATCTTATACCGTTAACTCACGAAAAAAATGGGCGATCCACTATGACAAATCGGGTCTTGGAAGGAAATTTGTGCAAATGTGGTGCGATATGAGCCAGTTCCTGTCAAATGCTTCGGGTAGACTTTGTGTTTTGCATGACGCCGGTAGTCTCGTTGCGTTTGTATACGTTCTTGCTCGGACCACGTGGAGTCAATAGGCGGGAGACCCCATATACTTAGAATGAGACTAAATTTGATAAATAACGTTCTCAGCAGTCCTAGGATTTTTGAAATGGCGCGAAAAGTGAATTTTCACTGCATTTTCTCCACTTTCTCTACGAACTAAAAGTTCGCAGAACAAAATTGCTTTGTAAATGAATGTCTTCTTGCTGTATGGTAAAAATTGAATTAATTCACTAAGCTTTTTGGATGAATCATCATGCATATTAATGCCGATTTAGGGATGTTTCCATGAGCTCCACAGAAGCCTGGCCATCATCGAACATAGGCATCCTTCCTCCCCCCCCTTTTGTTCATAACCAATTTTGGCAAGACTCTCACACCGCAATGATACAGAATAGTTGGTGCAACTGCAAAAAGCCCCCAAAACTACCAGCCAAACGCAGTGCGTGATGGCACTCGCAGACACACGCTTGTCAATGTGTGGCCAGGGTGTGTTTTTCACACCTGATAAGGCAAAAGCCAAATTTTTTGCTTATTTCGAGGTGACAATAAAGTATAATATGGCACCGTACATCACCCTGAAACTTGAGATCAAACAATTATACTTATACCCCGCTGTCCTTTGGTCGATCAAGTACCCTTTACGAAGCCGCTTTTTCTGAACGGGACAATGGACCACCTTATGTGCTCTTCAAAATTCCTTTTTAGAGACGTACTGGCAGTTTCCTAAACGTCTCCAGCGACATGTAGTAAAACCAAAGTAGCAATTCTATGAAGAGTAACTATGTCGAATTGTTGGGTAACATGCCGAACATGCATGAAATACTTACCCAGGTACCGACACTCGGCTGCAGCCTCACGTTGATCATGTGGTCGCTGCGGCTTTCGTTTACCATCACTGGATTTTGCTGTCAAAATTTGCATTTGAATGTTGCGCATATCAAATTGTATTTTTGTTTGCATCCGGCACTGGCACAGGGTGCGCTACAGGCGCCGCCATGGAAATACTTTTTTTTTCAAAACAGAATTGAACAATTAGAGTACACATTATCTAAAGTCTTTTTAAGTCTTTAACGTAACACTCGATTAATGAAAATCCTTTAACTGATAAAATTCACTTGCGTCTCGTGTACAGACTGCTCTGAGCTAGACTGCTAAACCTGTGAATGTCATTGTCTTAGCACAGCGAGTTGATTTGACCGTTTCATCATGATGTCCCCTGTCTGTGTAGTCTGCATATTCGCATCACCTAAGCTCCAAAAGAGCATGTTGAACGAACGTGAAATTGAAACGGGATCGGCGGCCTGTCACATTGTTAATTGCATACAAGAAGTGTTGTTCGTGCTGGGACCCGGGATTTGGCGGGGACTTGTACAACTGATAGCCGGGATTGATTCTTTTTTTGCCCGTGAGTTTCCAGGCGTATGCTGGACTTGTTCATGGAGTTCGCGCATGTCAAAAAGCCGGAATTTTGGGTCGGACACACGGAGGCACAAGTTTTTACAAAAACGTATAACGTAGAACGCAAAACTACAATACAAAAAAAACCCAAGATTGAAAGCAGCATAATCAAAATCACACATCGGGTTTGTTGACGCATTTTGATCAAGGTTGATCTTTTGCCAGCAGCAGGGGACGGGACTTGGCCGGGGTTTGCATTAAAAAACTTTGACTCGTGGGTAAGTCCCGGCCATCCCGGGTACCCATGGGCCGGGGCATTTTTTAATAGGTGCATAATTGCACGTCGGACGTCAAGACATATTATTAATACTGGCATTGCCTTCCATTGCACTTCGGCCGCTTTCCCCTCAGAACACCCCTTGCATCTATTGCACTTCGTACACACACAATACATGTAGATTTTCGGTCGCCATTTTGTATCCGCCCGTGCACCACTTCCCTAGGGAGGGTCCTTATTTACCCGTGTGGTGTGGAGATTTGAGGGGGGAACCCCGAAAAAAAATTTGTAAGGGGGAGAACGTGAAATTTTTCATCAACGCGAGAGGGGGAACCTGAACTTTAAATGGAAAATTCAGCATGATTCAAGGGGGGAACGTGAAATTTTGAACGGAACGAGCGGGGAATGCACAAATGTTTTGCTGAAAAAAGTTGAAATCCCCATTCCCCCCGCATAAATACTGACCGCTCCTAAGCCCGTGGTGGTTCCCCCTACATGACTTTACCTTTGGACCTTCCGAATTTAGCGATTTGTCAAGGTCAAATTTGCAACCGGAGTAGAGCGTACATTCCGGTCATTGCTTTCAATTGACTTTGAGCCGCTCTCCTGCGAAGACAGTTTAAAACATTGCGTTCATTATGCGCAAGTTTGTGACATCTTCCCCGCAGGAGACTTGCTGCTATTGCAGGTGAGACTAAAAAACTTTTTTCCGCTGTAGGAAAATGGCGCAAAGGCAATGGAATGCAATACAAGGCAGCGATTCAGGTAATTGCACCTGTTACGTATGGTGTTCAGTTTGGTAGGTTTTCGTTTTCAGGTCTTCGAAAAGTTGGAAGTCCGATTTAAATCATCATGCTTTGAGTGTCCCTACGCCTAATATGGATCCTTCGCATGATAATGATAAAATTCGATGATTTGCGCCCAATATTTATTTGTCTCGCTGTGAGTTTTTAAATATTGGGCTCGACTGCGTCGCGCCCAATATTTTTACAACTCATAGCTCGACCATAAATTTGGGTCTGAAATCAATCCAATTTTATTAACATACGGGGGTTAAGGTGCTGTTGTATGGGTTCCTTCTTATGTGGATGATGTCAAAGGTCATACACACACACGCACAGGTCAGACACACGCACTACACCCACATGCACACAGTGCGTATCGGGCCTGCCCGCTCGGAGGGGGACCTTTCCCAGTCTTGGGAAATTTTCTCTCTCAG
The DNA here is from genome assembly GCA_023653785.1 of Ophioderma brevispina. Taxonomy (NCBI): domain Eukaryota; kingdom Metazoa; phylum Echinodermata; class Ophiuroidea; order Amphilepidida; family Ophiodermatidae; genus Ophioderma; species Ophioderma brevispina. The sequence goes on from JAMKCH010029333.1 coordinate 5,129, forward strand.
GGTTGTCAAAAGGGCCAATTTTCCTGTCAGAGAGCTAAAAAAGGCTGATTTAAATGATTTTTTGCAATTTTTTTTCCTGGCCAAAGTCTTCGGGGGGCGGGGCACTTTGCCCCGCCCTCCCGCCTGTTACGCCACTGCATGCACAGTTGCCACACACGCGCACACACAAAAAAACATGCCTCCTTGGTTTTTCAGCTGGACAATAATCTGTATTCAACTCTGTATAACCACTTGCTCTCAGCGAGTGGTTGAAAGAAACACCTGGCAGTTAACTTGAAAACAAAAAACAGCACAATTTTTGCAGCTTGTGCAATCTGTACTGCTCTGAAGGTTTAACTCGGTGCCAATTTAAATTAATTAAAAGTTGCCTGGACGTCATGAACTAATTAAGCATTTAGATCACTTTGCTCTGAAGTTTGGAAGAGACTCTCACGACTCCAGCAGCGTATTGCGTCTAATGTGATAATGTGCCACCATGTGTGGTGTCTAACTTTTCCTAACTTCTCCATGGAGGACCGTCCCCCATCAATAAAGTCCGACAGAGCTTCACTCAATAGAATTCACAGAATCGAAGACATGCAGCAAGATGCCTCTAAGCTCAACGTAGATGACCTGGCGATGCAGAATTTAAAAAACTAAGCCAAGGAAAGCATTGGAGAATATTCAAAGGTATGGCAGGGGTTGTAAAAGGAATTCAAAACCACTCTATGATTTTTTCTTTTAAAAACAAACATTCCTTGATTTTCGGTGATTTTTTTTGCATGCTGTATTGCAATTGGAAAAATTTCCTGTAAGTGACCCAGCTGAAACATTATTTTTATGTATACAAATAAAATGACTGTACAGTCATTTTTTGTGTGTCGGAATCAAAGTTGTGTCGGCCTGCTTTTTAGCAGGAAGACACATAGGGATGGTGTTTCCGGAGTGGGAAGAGCTGTGGCTGTGGCAATAAATATAAAAGTTCAAAAATGCTCATTTCTCACAAATCATTGACTGACCAAAATTCATACTCTGGGTTGAAGAGCCACAGGCCTCAAAGATGTGTGTAAACAAAGTGCATCTGATGACCCCGATGTGAAATTTGGAACCCATTGTGTGAAAATCTATAAAACTACATTTCTTTGGCACATAAGCTACTTATCGGTCACCAAAGGTGACTCAAAAAAGAATGTGGGATGTAAACAGATTGCCCTTGATACCCATGTGGGAGCCTTTGACCCAATTCAATCAAATCAAAGAGTTTAACAAAATTTGCTCATTTCTCACATGACTGAATCGACTGCTTAACTTCTTACTTGGTTAGAAGAACCACTGGCCCAGGCTTCATATGTGTAAACAAAGTGACACATTGATGACCCCTAGGCACTTTGACCCCATTTTGTGAAAATCTATAAAACTACATTTCTTTGGCCACCAACGTTACTCAAAAATAACCACTGGCCAGGACTTACATGGGGATTACACAGATTGCCTCCCCCCTATGTGACCTTTGAGACCCAATTTTCATTAAAATCAAACCACCACAGTCCTTCAACAAAAAACACTCAAACATCAAACTACCGCTTCCGTTGTACAAACCGCGATAGCCTGTGCCAATAGCGTTCTGTTACTGGGAATGCTTATTTTTTGTAATCATCACAGTCCGGTAGGACTATATACTCTTTTTTGGATTGGTTTTTAGCGGTAACTATTATGAGGTTTGTTTTTTTTTTTTATCATAATTCTATAGTTGTTACATTGTTTCTGTTTTCATGACGATAGTTTAAGGGTAATGACCCGAGTGCATCTAAAGTGGTCTCTTGATTAAGATGATGTTACCTCTAAAACCCCAAGTTGTGCACCAATGACCAATGGCTAGAGATCACCTTCGACTTGAAATAATATCAACTTTGATCTGATACATACATCTAAGTTTTGCTCTGTCAAGCATGTTTCATGAATTGACAATTACGGAAAAACTGTGCCTTTACGCCCATGAAGGTTTGCCGATTCAAATGGGTCAGGTTACGGAAACTCCCAGATATAAATTAAACCTGCTTGAATGTTATCATGCAGAACCCTGTGCACCACCACCTGTTATTGCTTGGATCTCTTTCGATGCTAAAAACCCAGCAAAATGTTGAATGAAGCATGTAGTTTTAATAATCTTTGTATACTGTCAGTATTAGAAACTCTACATTCTGGTTTTTAATTATCTTCCCAACACAGAAAAGACCAACAAAGAGTGACCACCAAGTTGTCAATCAAGATTCCAAGATGCAGATAACAAGTAAGTAAACCGAGACAAAGATTTCCAAGGCAACCCACATCTGCGATCGCCGGGAACTAGAAGATAAGATATAGGGAACATGACTTGTTTGAGGCGTGGACTGCGCTAGATAAGCGAAAGCAGAACCGTTGAATCAAGATGATGATCAGGACTGGGGACAGGAGTTTGGGTGCATGCAGCAGAGTCTATAGGTGAGATCAGGTGGTGAACATTCTGAACATCTGGAATAGCCCCTGTGACTTCATGGAGATCATGTTTTGTGTAGATGGGTTAGCATTTGGTATGCTTTAGATCTAAATGCAAAAGAGAATTTGCTTGAAAAGCACAGAAGGGGGGTGTGCTTTTGTAATTTTGTGAACTAAACTTAATGTAATGTTGTCGTTGTGACCAAATCCCGTCCCTACAATTTATTCAGTGGCGGTGCCAGCAAAGTGAAAGGTTTTTTTTTTTTTAAAAAGTGCAAAATTTTTGGTTTTTTAATTTGTTCTTTTGGTTTTTTTTATAATATAAACAAATTTTGGCCCAAAATTTCTTGGTTTTTGCCAGAATTTGGCAATTTTTGGCCCTAATCAATATTTTTTTTTTGGCAAAAATCTGTCATTTGTTTGTTCTTCAGAATGCCCCCCAGCGCCGCCACTGTGTATGTTTTCGGTGTCCTCTTATTGCTACCAACCCACATAACACTTATTGTCAGATCGAACACACGTCTTGCAATTTTGAGTTTGGTACTAGTTTTGTACATCATTAACAGATAATGGTGAATTTAACCAATTTTAGAGAGGTGATATCAGATTACTGATCACTATAGCAGGCTTTTAATAACTGTATCCCATAATTGCCTGTGATGGTAAACCAAAATAGTGCGCAAAGACAAAATCTTGACAATCACCCTAACCTTTTAAGATAGAATGTTGCTCTATTTAATACACCTGCTGTTGATCTTACTAGGATTGCAATTTTCTCCTGAGTGGAATGTGATCTTCCAATCTTAACACCGCTCCATATCTCGCCCAACCCTAAGCCCTAAAGAGAAACCGCCCAAACCTTTCCACTTCCTATTTCGCCATTTGGGATCATCCTGTAATGACGCAGAGGTTTTAGCGCTCTAAATAAACCGTTTAGGTAAGATTTTACTTCCCTTTCGGGGTATTTTTCCATCGTGTTTGTGAATAAATCCTTCCTTAGTCTGGTTTTTGTTTTCGTGTTTTACCGGTAATATCAGTCCCCAGAATGGAATTTTTGGAAGAATTTCGTATTGTGTCACAAGCCTATGAATTCGACAGCCTGTACGGAATAAGCTTCAGGTTGAAGGTTGTTGCAGAATACTGAATTCATTCCGAATTTTTGTTTTGTCTTGAGATATTCGTGATCGTTTGGATGTCAGTTTGCACCTAAGAGGTGTCGGATTCAAAATTCCTATTAGACGTCAGTTTTATCTTTTATCTATAAATTTGGGATTTGTCCTCATTCGTGCCTTTTTGATGCGAGTAATCCCAAGGCATTTCATGTCGCCCGGTGTACGGCTGTTTTCCATGAGTAGTCCGTCTATCATAGCATGATTATTCAATCAATCGATCAACCAATCAATCAAATATTATTGAACTTGCTTCAATCACAGCATGGATCTCACGTAGTAAGGCCAGTTTTAATATAATACATATTTAAACTTATGGCATTTATGGACACTATTTTTAATAATAGTGTCGATGTGTTCCTTTTTTGATGCCTTTCTTTTTTCAATTCATTCAGGTTGTGTACGTAATCCCGATTCTAATCACAAAGAGATTGTCAGACTGAAAGAAAATTTAGGAACTGAACTGATCTGTCATGTGGTGCGACTGTTTGTGCGATGTCGATTTATCACGAAATGGTACTAATATTTCAGACTACAAATATGAATATAAAGCTCCCTCGAACGCTCTGAGCAAGTTCACCCTATGGGTAATCGTTTCGACTGGTGCGTCTGTTTGGGCGCATTTGGGTCGTTACGAAAATTATACGAATAAACATAGCTTACCCAGAACTCTGAGCAAGGTTCACATAGGGTATCGTTTCGACTGGTGCGGTCGGTTTGGGCCCATTTGGCTCGTCGAAATTATCAAATATAAACATAAAAGTCTTCCCAGAACCTCTGAAGCCAGGTTCACATCTGGGTATCGTTCGACTGGTGCGCCTTTTTAGAGGCATTCGGCTCGTCACAACGAAATTGCAACAAACGAAAAAGTCTGATTTATAGTCCTATATCGTGACTATTGAATGATTCAAATACCAACATTGTTCCCCCTTTTCTTTTTACTTTGTCCTTTTTATACTATTCAATAACCCCTAAGCGTTGTCCTCACAGTTTCGCCTGTTCGTCGGCCAATTGGACTATAGGGAGAACATAAACGACCATTGTTGTTCGTTAAAAACAGTTAAGCCCTTGTGATTTAGGCGCCCCTCATGTAGAATTCAGTCTAGCGCAACTGCAAAAGCCTATTCCGTTATGATTGAATTTCAGGAATCCTCATTTTGCCCATGGTCCTATTGCACTTTAAGTGGTTATGAGGTCAGACCTTCGGCGCAATGAGCGTAAACCTAAATTTTTTGTACACGATAATATAACTGTTTGATGGGGCTAAGAGCTGGGTGTCCCACTTTTAACCGCAGGGCGTGAGATCATCCACCCCTTACACAAGTTTTTCAGACAAGTTTATGGTTTCTTTGCTTACAACAAATTCTGTTAGCGGAGTGTATTTTTTCCTAAATAAAAGAGTTAAAAACAACCTCACCAACTACAGTCATGCTAGTTGTTTAAACGTTCTCATGCTCCCCCCCATTTATGCTAATTTGTCGATCTACTTCCTCGGTAGCTCGAAAATTCCATTGTTTTTCATCTATGAGTATTGTTTTCCTTTCATCGAGTGTTTCCGATTAGTCATATCAATCAATTTATTTGGAACAACACTTTTACAACGGTGCGTCCATATACAAAAACAAAAATTACATTAATGGACATACTTAGAAATACTTAACAATCTAGATGTACATATAATATTCTCCATTACTAATATATGTACTCAAGGCCCCCTTTCATTGTCCTGCTCTATCTGCTCAATCTGCTCTTCATCAATCGTTAGCAGTCATTGGGTGTTATCATTCTTTTTGGGGATCATCATCACGTATGTTTGATCGCTTGATTTTGTTAATTTCCCCATTTTTACTGTCGGGTCTACGACTCCAGTATTTCTCAGCTCACTTCATCCTCCTTTCTCCTTGGTTCCTGGGGATGCGGTGGCTTCTACGATAATGTCTTAGTTGCGGCGATTATTCGGATGCTTGGGTCTCAGGTCTCTTAGTTTTCTTCTTATCGTGTCCCAATACACTGTGGTTCTCAAATATGATCCAGCCAGAGATGGTTACTGCGTCTGGCTGCTTCACTGAATTCCGCAGGTCCTTGTTTGTGCATTGTTGCTCCAGCAGTGGGCAGCAAGAGGTGTTCCATTGTCCGTGTGCTGTTTCCACAACCACAGGTAGTAGCCTGCTCTGCTTCCGATAGCCCCACTTCTGCAAGGAAACCTTAGATGGGGCGATTCTGTTTCTCAATCTATTGAGGATCGCCATCAGCATGAGGAGTCAACTCCAGGTGGGATATGCTCACCATTCATACCGATAGATGTTACTTCGTTGATATGCATAGTCTTCTTTCCACAAGGCGACTCTCTTTTCCTCCTTAGAGACTGTTCAAGAGGTTGACTTGCTTAAGAAACTCTCTCTGAATTTAAGGCGGTTGGCAGGTGCAGTTATCGTCCAGACTAGGGTGCTTCACATTGGATACTTTGCAGCTACGCTCCTGCATGCTTGCTACGCTACATCGGATGTCTGGTGGAGCAATTCATGCTAGAATGTAGCAAGTTTTCCATTGTGTTTGGACGGAGGCATCCGTGATAAGCCGCAGGAGGCATTTAAACGCTGGATCAAGCTCTTGGCATGGTTTGATCTTTCCCATACAAGGTAGGCATACTCTGCACATAAGTAGCACATGGCAAGTGCCGTCGATCTTAGGGTAAGTGGGGCGAGCACCCCATCTGGTGCCAGTGAGTTTGTTTCAGAGATGTATTGCGTGAACATACTTTACTCTTCGTCTTCTCATGTGGTCTTATAAGAGAAAGTGCGGTCCAAGGTGACTCCTAGGTAGACGGGTTCCTCACAGTGCTCCAGGGAGTTCCAGAACCAGGTTACTTTAAGCTAACGTTTGGCCTCACGGTTGCGTAGAAGGAAAGCACACACCTGTGACTTAGATGGAGGTGCACGTAGGTGGTTTTCCCATACTAAGGAGTGACTTCATCCAAAGCTTTGGAGGAGTCTCTCTTCACCAACTGTGAAGTCGGCATCTTGTGCCTAATTCCAAGATCGTCTGCATAATAAAACACAGGTTCCTGCCCTCCTAGGTTGGTCGTTGGTATATATGTTGACAGGAGTGCAAGCACACTCCCTGTGGTAGACCTATCTTGAGCCTACGCCTCGGCTCTTCTCTTCGCTCCTAGCTGAACAAAGCATCTTGTTAGCCAGCAATCCCACGGATAGCTCAGTCAAGCGTATGTCCTTGGTAATTTCCGGATCTTATGAGTCGGCATCCTGTGATTAACAGTGTCGTATGCTGTTGATAGGTCGACGATCACAGCTCCGGTTACCATACCTTCTCGAAACCATCCTCAATGAGTTGATTAGGTTGAGTATTGGCTTGTTGTTTGATTTGCCCTGGACGGAAACCTGCTTGTGTCTAGAATGAGGTGTTCGTCTATCGGCAGGTGCGATAGATATGAGCAGTAGGCGTTAAAGAGCTGTAGGTAAGGCTAAGGAGTGATATAGTCGTAGCTCTTAGGATTGGATGGATCTTTCCCATGCTTTGGAGTGCCATAACATGTGCTTTCCTCCCAGATCTTGGGAACCTGTGGGAAAATAAGGCCAGCAATTGTAAGCTCAAGAACCATTCCGTTGCCTTACTGGGCCAAGAATTTTTAGTTGCGCATTAGAGATGTTTCAAGGCCTACTGCTTTTACTGGTTGTAGTTATTAGCATACCGGATTCAATTCGTCCATGTTGAAAGGCGAGTGAAAACCGGTCACCACTAAACCTCTTATGTCTAGTTTGATCTTCTTGGGTTTCTTGTCTTCACTTGCCATTTAAGCATTTGGTGGGCCTTGGTTGGGTGTGACATCTGGCTGCTTTGGAGGTTCGGTTGGATCCCCTCGGAGCTTTCGGATGGTAGACTCATGCTTTCTTGCTGTATGGGTCATATCGGTGGTTTCAATTAAGGTGTGCCAGGTTTTGATCTTTCCTGGGAGATCCTCCTCCGAGACTAACTCCCTAGCAGTTTTTTCAGCCGAAAAAGGATCAGCTTCAAACATGGTGATATACTCTTGATATTCTGTAGGACATTCCTTGGAAAGGCCTGTATATTCCGTCCTACACCCTCTGGGTATGAATCCGTGCAGTCTTTTTCACTAGTTGGGCAAATTTTTGGTCATAGTTATGGGTTTGGAGCAATCCTCTTCCTTCTGATCCAGGTCATCAGTTAATCCTTGCCATCTGCTTGCTTGTAGTTAAAGCGACGCTTAAATGCACTTGTTTGGTCTTACTGCAGCGTTGACTACCGTTTGGTCGATGTTGAGTTGGTGGAACAGGATCCAGAACAAATCTTGCTACAAAGGTTAGAGATGATTTGCTAACAATAGGTTATAACCTCTCTTCCAGCGGGCACTATGCTGAAAAAAAATTCGGCAGCTTAAGTCGTGAAAGGAACGTAGATGTTGACTGTCAATCCATTCTTCGACAGCGGTCCGTCTTTGTTAGTTTCATTGTAAGCGCCCCATGGGGTACTATGGCTTTGAAGTCGCCATGAAGAAGTGAGGTTTGGTTGTAAATTCCAGGGTTGAGCGAGGGTGCTTGAAGGCTACTGATGGAGGTTTGTAGACATATGTAACTATGACAGAACTATGCTCAATGGTGAGGACGTCGAATGTGTTTATCAATCAGACTTGAGGTTGCTTCTACTTCGGTCACCTGTTCTCACAAAATAGCACTTCCGTATTGTCGATTGTCTCTGCGGTGGCAAGGGCCATTCCTGGTATGGTTGGGCGGTGGTTATTGATTCCTCTGGGGTTTCCTGCAGACCTAGGACATCGCAATGGCGATTGTTTACACAATCAGCCATGATGGTACCTTTTTTGCCACTGGAAAAACCTCCACATTCCATGACACTATAGTCAAGGCAGACCTTAGAAAGGCCTGCGCTGATTCTAGTCCAGGAATGGGTTACTTAAAAAAATGATTTTATGGAAAACAGTTTTTGGATTGCAGAGATTAGTTCGCTGCTTCGCTTCGCAGTTTTAACTGGCTTCGCTACGCAGCTTAACGGGGAGACCCCAAGACGGTTCTCTACTTCCCCCTTATATGATTATATGAGTGGACTTGTACTGCAGTTGTTTCAGTTTATTTGAGAGTGATTCTTCTCAACCCTCTTACGTTGGTAGTTTTGGGTCAGATAGGATCTTTTTCTCCTGCTTTGAATATTGCTTGCTTCCTTGGCTGAGGTTGTGAAAGGCTTCTTCACATGTTTTTGTAGTTACTCGAGGAGCTTTTTATTGTTCTTTCACTGTCTTCATCTTTAGATAACCTTTGGAGGAACTTAAATTTGGTTTTTGCTGGCTCAGTTTCTTTTCTTACGCTTTTTGACAGAGCTGCATTTTTGGATTGCCATTGCGAATGAACGTTTTCGTGATTTAATCACTCAATCAAATTCTTTCATCTTAGCAACAATTATACAATCACATACAATATAATTATGCACGGAAAGCACGGGTTCTTTTTAATAGTAGTTTATTTAGTGAAGTGTTCGCGTTCTCGGCCCCCTCCCATCCGTAACGTTTATTCTTAATTACGCCTGGTGGGCTTCGTAATGTTTTGCGTGATCCTGCATTTGCCGTCCAACACGTCTGCTCTGGGCGGCTGCGGTGCTTATCGCATAGAGGAATCTTCGAGGTTTGAGAATCATCTGGCGTCGCGTGTGTTCAGATTCACTGTGATCAGTCCCGTAAACCGATGGTGAAATAGCGTTTTAGGGCTACGAACTGTCCGGTGATTTAAACATACTAGCTTATATTTACAGTGTTTTCTTCTCAGATTCCTGTCTTATTAAGCTTGTTTTATTCTGACTTTTTATCATGACAGGTATGTGATACGGAGTCCAAAGGGGAAGAAAAAAGGAAAAGAAGAGTGGCAGTCCCGCGTACCTATCGAATGTCATGAATGCTTGCACGTCGGTTCGTCTTCTACTACTTGCCACGCCACTCGGGTGCGGACTTTTTGCGTTCAACCACCAAATTCAAGCCGGCCATCCGGGTTCAATATTTATCAAAGCTTTTTCTGTGTCATACTGATTATCGCTGTTTTGTTGCGTGTTTTCAGTTGGGAAGTATATCCTGTTTTCTGTATATATTTCTGTCTTTTCATTTCCAAAGTTTGAGTAGACAGGAGTATTCTGTTAACGTGTTCTGGGTTTGAAAAATTCTGGGAAACTTTTATAATTTGCTGTTCCAAGGATTTATTGAAAGTTTCTTATTAGGTTGCAGTTGCCTTTGTTTCCAGTGAGCTTTGCTTGAGATGGTTAAGGCACCAGCTATACATAGTTTAGAAATTGGAGAGTGAGCAGTTTTATACGGAATCAAGGCCTAGTCCTCCCTCAAGAAAGGGGGAGGCTGTCCGAGGTGTGTCTGGCCAGGTATTGTAGCTTCCTTCACGGACTTGTGCCTGGTCTGGTTGACAGAGCAGAAGCAAAGGTTTGTTTGGATATTCCTATGGCAAACCTGCTTCCTCTTTTCTTATCGTGCTGGTTAGGGTGCATCAGATGCCCCTCATGTCAATCAATTTTCTTGAACCTAGTCTTAAATGTGCCACTTGTCAAAATAATAACCTCCACCAAATTAAAATTCATTCGGATGTCGGCAAGGGGGGCCACCATGGGTGTGGCCATTCTGTGACCCACTGACACACATGACCCTGATGAATTCTACGGAATAAAGTGCACTTTATTCCGTAAAGTCTGCTGAATTCATCAGGGTCATGTGTGTCAGTGGGTCACAAAATGGCCACACCCGGCCACCATGAGCTTAAAGTTTTGTTCACAAAGTCAATAGGATGTTTTGATGATTTTTGACAAAACACAAAAACATGATGACCGATATCGGTGATTTGGACAGAAATCCTCCAAGAAGTTTATTATGAAGCTAGGTAAACAATTTTCCAACAGATACAAAACAAGGTCATCCTCAATGCCAGAAAAAATACATTTTATTAAATTAATTTCAGTGGAGGCAAGGCAATACACAGAATAACCACAACATGACCCAGATAAGCTTGTAGCTATGTATACTGAGGTTCTTTAAGGACAGTGTATTGTTGTAATTCAAGCCTTCATAGCTAGTTACATAATCAATACTCTACTTACAAAGAGTTATCTACTATTGAAAAGAAATGCCACCTGGCTTCCCATGTTGACATAAATTGAGAGGACAATAGAGTTTCCTGCTATTATTGCCCCAGTACCATTTTACAACTATTGATATATTATGTAACTGGTTAATGGTTATATAGGCTTGAACTTACAACAATACACTGTCCTTCAAACTAACTTACAAAGCTGTGTATATGGGTCATGTTTGGCTATTCAGTGTATTGCCTTGACTCCACTGAAATAAACTTATTAAAAAATATATTTTCTGCCAATGAGGAGGAGTTTGATTGGTACTTCTTGGAAAATTGTTTGCCTAACCTTATAAAGTACATCTTGGAGAATTTATGACCAAATCACACATGACGATCACATCTTTTTGGTGTTTTGTCCAAAAACAACAAAACATCCTATTGACTTTGTGTACAAAACTTTAAGTTTACGGTGGCCCCCCTTGCCTACATCCGAATGAATTTTAATTTGGTGGAGGTTATTATTTTGACAAGTGGCACATTTAAGACTAGGTTCAAGAAAATTGATTGACATGAGGGGCATCTGATGCACCCTAGTGCTGGTCATCTTAATCGCTTTGTTTGTCCATTGATATTATTACTTCTAACTATATTACCTCTATGGTTTTATCATTGGCACAAGATAGTTCTGGGTTAATTACTGTTTCTAATTCTCTGGCTAACTTCGGCTTTTCTGCATGGAGTTCGACAGATCTTTGCCCTCGCATGGACTATGCTTTTCAGCGGCCCGCACTTGCATTCCGAATGAGTTGGATTGTGTTCAACTGCTTTGGGGTCAGACCAGTCCAAGGTTCTGTTCTCCATATATTTTTCCCCCCATTTTCTAGACTGTTCCAGTATATCAGTTTGCCAACCATTGATTGCTGAGGGACATTGTAATTCAGCCTTAAGCTTTTCCTCATCAGTTAGTGCTGATTGACTTTAGATGCCTTCATATTCACTCACTCTTATCACATTGGTTAAGGGTTTTCTGGCCTGTGAAGGAAAGTACTTGTCAGATGATCATTATTCTTGAACCTTTCCAGTCTTTCATTGTTTGGGGTTCTGGATGCTTTAGTCCTCAACATGCATATTTTTACCCTTGTCAATACATCTCAGTGGTAGTGACCATCAACAATCAGGGTGGTATGAAGCCGTGCCCCTCACTCTTGGTCTCTTCACACATCTCCCTCTTTTGTAGTGCTAGGTTTGGGTTCTCCTTTCTGTAGTTCACTTTTTACAGTGTTTACTTTGTTCAAGCAGACTATATTTGCCCAGGGGCATATATTTTTCAATCCAACGTTTTGGTCGCTGTCCGATCAGATTTTTCGCATTCTGTTTTCAGGTCAGACCATTTCCTACATAGATCTGTTCTCTTCGGTCTCCTCCATACTCATTCCCAAACTTCCCCAGTTATGGAAGCTTTGGATTGCAACTTGTTTAGCTCCCTTCCTGGAGGAACCTGGCAGGTTATACCTTTTTCCTCAAATTTCCTTTTGTCCTTATTATTTTTCAAATGATCTTCTTCCTCGTCATGTGTCTTATTTTTCCTTTTGCTCTGCTTTTGGTAAATGCAGTTTTTAGTTCTGTACTCTTTGCATTCTATTGGTCAAAGTTCCCCTTCTCCCTAGCCTAGACCACCTCCTAATTCTCTCGTGTTCGAGGGCAGGTCATTGTTGTGACTTATGCCTGGCTGTCTGAACATTATCTAAGAACATTATAAATCACTAGGTTTTTCTATGAATTCTGTTCCACATTAATAAATGCATAATTTATTGGACGCTCTTCAGAATACACAGCGCCTACATACTTATGTCATAGGCCTACTGAGTTGAATTTTGAAGTAAGTTGTATCCTCCTTTTCAGCAGTGGCAGTCAGTTTCTCTTGATACTTTGAAACTGTTCTTGATTGCCTTTGGGTCTTTTCTGCTTTAGCTATTAGACCCTTGGAATTTAGTCCTTGGAAGGTCAGGTGTTTTCTCTTTTAATTCCCCTAATGTCAGACTTGGCCAGTCTAAATTGTGGGAGTGATTTATTTTTTGACTTATCCTCTTTTTGTCATCTCTATTTCCAAAGAAAGTTTTGAATGCATGCCTTTTATGTCCGGTTAGATCCCTTAAATGTTGATTTTTCTGGTATTTTCTTTTATTTTATTCTTATTTTACCTGGGTCAACCAATCAATGCACTGGCATTGTTCTCCCTTGGTGCCCAGTTACATAATCTGTTTGTATGTATAGGCTATACAACAATTATATCAGTACCGTAAGCCTTATCATGTGGTATCCGAGTTACCCCCAGTGGTTGGTTAAGGCTACTATTTATACTGGGGCATATATATAAAACCTGGCATGTCTATCTTCATATTTTATTTAAGTTATTGGTCCTACTCCTGCTGTTCCAATTGAGACCATGCAAGGAGCATGTTGGTCCAGACCTCTCTCTATGAGAGTGGGTAGATGATAATTGACTTTGGTTGCTTGTATTTGTTATGAGACAAATATTTAAGTACTTTTAGTACATATATCGCCTCTTGCATTACAGATATTAGGCATCGTTGTGAGGTTGGTTAAGATTTGTCCTTTTTGGGACTTATTTTTGGAGTATCTGTTTTATGCCATAAGGCTCCGGATACTTACCACCTCCTTTTTCTAGCGGTGCTAATCTGTATGCAATCCTAGTAAGATCACCATCAGGTAAGTATTAAATCGTAGCTAACATTCAGGGGCCCTTTAGTGCCCCCTTTGTTAGTAAGATTAGGTTAATACTTACCTGATGGTGATCGGCCCTTCCCAGCCCTTTTCCCCCTAAGTATCCTTCGCCTTCTCATCTTGTAGTTTTGGCGAAATAGGAAGTGGAAAGGGTTGGGCGGTTTCTCTTTTGGGCTTAGGGTTGGGGCGATAATAATTTTTAGGGTATCGAGTGTAAGACCTTTGTAAGGTTATCACATTAACTCAGGAGCGAATGCAATCCTAGTAAGAGCACCATAGTAAAGTTAACCTCATCTTCTAACAAAGGGGTCACAAGGGCCCCTGAATTTCTAACTCTTAAAAGTTACACAGATATGGATTTTGCTGTTTGCCTGAGATGTACACCGCGACACATCAACATGTACCATCTGAACAAGAAAGAACTAACAGATTCCTCAGATTTTTTATCAATGTTAAATCCTTTCACATTGTTCAACAAAGTATGTTGATCATAAGTACACAGCCCGGAATAATTCTCCAGGCCTATTTTACAATTTAATGGACTAAAAAAAAGAATAACGCATTTCCATTTGCACATTTAGAGATTTTTCTGTCCGGTTACATACTCGTGTCATTGTTGATCTGAAGATTTCAAAGCTCATTACAGCAGTGATATTATAGCGGTTTAGTTGACTGTAGTTGAACATCAGCAATGGTTATTTGAAATGGATTTCCATTATTTTACAACTTAGTTGATCAACTAATGTGGGTATTTCAAGATTTTCTTGTCTGCACTGCCTTTCCTATCCCTGTGCTTTTGCACCATTTTGAGTGTTTTTGTGAACCAAGGCTGTTCTGTACCTAAGTCACTCCCTGTAAACTTGACAATATGCTTTGTAATTTTTTTAGTCAATTAACCCTGTCATAATTTCAAACTTATTGAGGTTTAAAAAAAATTGCATACACTTTTAGAAATGTCAGTTCCCATTCTTCAGTCATTACTGCCATGATTTTCACCATGATTTCAATTCATGAGACGGTAGCATCATAGTATTGCTGCCATTTGCTGATCGTCATACAGTTTGCTTACATCAGCACATTCCTGATTCCTTACTTTACTTTTCTAAACAAATGCCCCAAAAAATTCTTTAAAAACAGAAAATTAGCAGCTTTTTGAGCCTGTAACACTTTTGAATAAAAATGTTAAAGGCTCAGAGGGTACCCAATTTTTAAGATTCACAGATCTGTTCAAACTTCAGAAAAAGAACTAACTGCTTCAAACTTCCATAAACATCTTCAAACTCCAAGAAATGTTAGCTAACAAAAATAGGTTTTCTAATACAATTAGATTTAGAAGTTGCTTTAATTGCAAAAAAAAAAAAAACTGTTTAATTTTGGTACTGTGGCATACCACACTTTTGTCAATCCCAGCTCCCCATTTTTAATTTCTGTTTACAAGTATTGTAGATGATTCCATATTCTTTTCTTCTGTGTTTTGTTCTTTTTCTCTAGGTCCTGCATGGGTGCCTTAAAAAGTAGCCATTCTGTCTCCTCTTGGGACCATGTCATGCTTGTGTGATTGGGGTTTTTGCTTCCTTGCATCTCTGCTTCTTCACGGTTATTTTCAGCTCTCATAGGGGGCGCATATCTTTCATGTGCTTTTTTATTTATTTTTGTATATAAGCTTAAAATATTAATGTAGTATAACATATTGCAATTGCAAATTGGGCATGCCATCAAACTGTGCCTTCCATTTTATGTCAGCTCAATTTCCACAGTTACAAACACATGATATAGATCATAGACCAGCTTTCTACATTGATGGGGGATTCATGATCCACAACCTCAACTCCAGCTTACTCTTTTAACAAATGTAACCCACTTTTACAAACCCAGGAACAAGTCACAGTGACAAACACCCCTTTTTGCAAAAAAGTAGTTGTGAATACCAGTTAATCACATAAGATATCGATCAGTAGGTTCAAGACCTTATTTGTTATGCCTCACTATTCAAATTCACCCAACCAAAGTGGACAGACAACTATCTACAGAAAGCATAGGTACCTGTTAGCATTCCAGTCTTTTGTCTACAAATGGTTAATTAAAAGCAAAGAATACCTCAAAAGTGTCATATGTGAGATACAGCATTTTTGTCAGACTTAAAATCCTTCACTGGCTATTGTCTCATATAAAGGCAACTAAAGTCTACTTGCTTTTTATTGTTAAAGCTTATTGAATTGGGGAATTTATATTTTTGGACTGCTCTGATCACATGAGAATAATCACTGCAAACTTGTTCTGGGTTTTGTAAAAGTGGGTCCACTACTTGGTATTTTATCATAAAAATTGTTGCCCGAATACTTTTTCTATGTGCTTAATCTTATTTGCAGTTTGATTGCCTGTGATGGAAGAAAGAAATCAGAATTTTGCAATTTCCTGTCCCACATAGACTTTCTCTGTGTGTAACAGACAAAAATGACATGTACCGGCCTGTGGGGCACTGTGAGACAGGCATTTTGTCCCAACACTAAAGTTAGGATTTTTGGTAGGTATCTCTGAACCATTAAAATAAATGCAGGTGACGGATTGCAAGGCACCTTTAATTCTTCAGTCGTAACAATTTTAACTATTCAGTAAACTAATTGCGCACTTTTTTTCTTGAAATTTTGTTGTAACATTCACAGTATCGTATGAACTTTGTTTTGACCACATTAACCCGCTTTGGTGCACTCTTGATTTCTCATATTATGGTCATATCTAATTGAAGAGATAGAACCAACAATATTATTTACTACCCAGTCGACATATGTATATTTCAAACTTGATGTATGATATTAAAATATCACCACATATAATTTGTAAATTAGTATTTAACTTCAGTTTACCAGGTGGAGCATGTTGAGGTTCTGACATTTTGTTGGGTCCCATGCTCATTCCAGGGGTTCTGAGGTGACTCCTTACTGGACCATTTTCAGTGAAAGGAATTTTTAAATACTAAGGGGGCATGGGGAACACCTCTTGACAAAATTTTTCTATGGACTCAATTTTTCAGCAATTAATACCCCTAACAGAACCTGTTTTCATTATCAACAATGTACCTTGAAAAGAACCCTTGTAAAAGAATAAAAGAAACTAACGCCTTGCAATTACACCCTAAGGTAATTTTGGAAATGACACCGTGCGTGATTTTACCGAACTTTTGGTTCGACAAGTCACTATTGTGAATGATGGAACCTCCTGTAGTAGGACTAGACAAAGAGTATGTAATTTGGATTCCCCAGAGGGAGTCCTGCACTGCAGCTTGCACGAGCATGGGACCCGACCAACTCCAAGAAAGGGGGGGTGGGTAAGTCGTGGGAGGAGCTGAGATATTTATTGAAAAATTGAATTTTCCGCAAAAGCTGGCATTCACAAGAATAAAATGGACCAGTGGATTTTTTTTACCTGCTTAGATTTCGGTTAGATCCATGACTACTAACAAAAAAAAATGCTAATTGTACTGCATTGACAGAATGTGTGGAACATCCTGCCAATGAATTCTTAACTGGTAGAAAACATTACATCATATATAATGCTTGCAACTGGAGGGAATTGATTCATGGGCAAAATGTTTGTGCTCTGGCAAATAATGAAAGATAAAAATGTATAATACTATATTCACCAGTTTTTTAATACTCTGTTTATGTAATGCATAAATAGTAATTCTGTTGTCATGTTTTTAACCATAACCAAGAAATGAAGGAGCATTAGGGCGTTGTGGTACACACGACAACCTGGTTCACCCGAAGACAAGGCGCGTGCAACGAAGATACTGTTTTGCACGAAGATACTGTATTGCACGAAGATAATGAGGCACCAAATCCACCACCTAACCTAAGGAAGAACCTGTCATGTATGGGTAAGGTTTGAAAGCTGGTGCATAATAAAACTGAATATACCCACAATTTTAACCGAAGATAGAATAATTTATGGAATATTAGGCTCACGTCTTGAGTTAGGATATTATCACAATACCGCACCAAAAATATTATGTAAAAGAGCCTATGCTTTCATAGCTTCAAGAAAAATGGAAAATAGGTGTTAGGAAATTCTTACTCATTTATCTTCTATTCCCAAATTAATGTTCAATGATCAATCGCAAAATAGAAGATTCAAAACATCAAAATTTAAGTGGAGGTTAATGAATTGTTCATGGATTCATTGCATATTCGAAAGAGTTGAACGTATGTTTTTGGGAGGGACTGGAGCTGAATGAAAACAACTTAGAAGAATCTTAGCATATCTTATGGTGCCAGAGATTGTCAATTCCTATAGGTAACCTTGAATTCCCATTTCACCACTCTTCAGAAGCCTATCCCCCCTACGGTACCTGGGTTAAAACCATTTTAAAGGTCGGCCATTCAGTTAAAATTTCCATGGGTGGTTGAAACGTTTCTTATTTTGTTTGCGTTAAGTTTGAACAAAATAGTCCTTATATTACTCACACAGTAATTCATACAGTCACTTGCATCAAACAAAGAACTATGTGCCGAAGCATGGACAGCTTTATGCCATTGTATTTTCATTGGGGCTTCCACCTTTAGGACCACAGAACGATAAGCACATATCGTCGTGGATGCCTTTCCAAAACATGCACGTAAAGTCATACCGGCTGCATGCCTGGGGTCATGATGAATTGAAACCTATCATAAGACCTATAGTGGACAATGGTTTTACATTGGGTCTACCTCTGATGATTCGCTGATACCACTATATCATGGGACTCGAGAGACAGGTCAGCATGATGTCAGGAAATACCCCTTATTGTAATTGGTTCAGTATAGGGGTACTAAAGAGATACCAGGGAGGTACTGACCAGTACAGAGCCTGGGAACATGCTTCGACCAGCCCCGCATATGTTTTTCCTAAACTTCAATTCCTATGACTATCTGGCACCCCTCCCTATATTCCTTTTAATTTCTAATATTTTATATCCTTGATTTTTTGACTTCAAAGCCAATATACTGTATAAGGTTTTCCTTTGACGTCATGTTCCGGAGCGTTCGGCGAATCTTTCATTCACCATCTTACGGTTACTGTTTACTGCACATCATGAGCAAAGCGTGTAAAGCATTGTCAGAACGTTGTTTTGAATTTACCAGTTCTTTTCCACCTTCCCTGGCTAATCTGATTCATTTCATAAAGCTTCATAACATCGAATATGAATTAATATTTTCCTTGTGAAAATTGAAAATGTCGAACAACCGTCGTCAGTCATCCGCCAAATTTATCACTAACTGTAATTAATTAAATGACGATATGCTGGATTGTGGAGACCCGGGAGGACGGAAATGATCCAGATTCTAGCGAGAGTGCTTCCTTTTCGTCTTGTTTATAAAACGTAATTACATCACAGGATTGGAATCTAGGATTAATTTTATGCCATGTTAAATTTCTGACTCTTGATGATGAAGAAATCCTAGCTAAGCTTCAAAAAAACAATTGGATTAATATAACAAATGCTGTCAAAACCTTGCCAACCTGTAAGCCCTCAGATCGAAACGTTCGTTTGCCGGATCATCTTTTTTTAAAGCTCGTTTAATATATAATATTGGCTAAAGTAATATTGGGATTTGGATGATCCCCCAGGAATTTGTTATATCAAATAAACCAGACTGACGGGGAAATCAGTGAATTTATTTTCAGTTTGTTAACATTCAATTTCGTTCATATGTACTAGAATATGAAATACTTTGCATAAGGTTGGTGGTGGGGGGTGCCGCTTAAAACAGTTACCTACAGGGCGTTGTAGCCGTCACATCGTATCGCCACAACAGGGTGATGCATGATGTTTTTCAGGGGCTCCTTTCGGCCAAGCCTGCACTAGACCCACGCCCCCACTCCACTGCAATGTTTGAACGGGACTGCCAGTTGCACTTCCAACGCGAATTTAATCAGATTTATTTGTAGTGGGAGCATATTTTAAATATTATCAGCTGTTGTTACATATTACATTTCTACGCCAACGAACTTTTTCATCCTTTGTCCCCTCCCCCCCCACGGAGAAGGAACTCCAAGTTGACGCATAGCCTAAATAGCATGTTAGTTTGTGCTTGTAAATCTCAACTTATTTTTTCCTGAAAGGAATGATTGTTTCCCACATACCACTAAAGCTTCGTCATACATTTTTTCTTCTTTCTTTAAATATAAAGGCAGAAGTGTAAAAAAAAAACGTGGCCAGAATAGTTGAATTGTCAGATCTTCTGCCAGCCTAACTGAATGTACGGTCTTTCAAGCGGTGCATTGGTTTAGAAGTAGACCACACTTCACTTTGTGTACCGTAAGCATGGTGTTTGAGCACGCTTAATCGCCGATCGATTAAAAGAGGAATAACCTCTTTAGTACATGAGTTTAGAAGAGTAAATAGCACTGGGAACAGTACCACAAAAGTACCAGTGACTTGTTATTAACATTTTCAAGAAAGAATACACCTGCTCCCACGTGAGCGGCAGTAGTACTAGTAGTCTGAACTCGGAATCTTGTTTTCCAGGAAACAATGGTTTATACAGAGTGGTCCAAAAAAAAAAGGTTTTTTACACTTTTTAGTCTTCCAAGTTCTAAATGTGGGTAGGACATATCAAAATAATTGAAGGTATTATTAACTACAATATCTTGTTGGAACCTGGAGAAAACGGCATTGAAAACAAACCTGAAATGACTCAAATGCCGCTCTAGAGAAAAAGGCTCAAAAAAACCACTTTGCACACAGTACGTTATGGCACTCGTTTGGTGGTCACGAATTATATCCAAGATTGATACACACATTGAACAAAGCACCCTGTCATGGGACTTGGTATTTAATAATAACCACAAAGGTAAGAATTAAGGCCTCTCAAATTATTTTCAAGTTTCTCTTATAAATTTAAAAATAAAACGGCTGCAATATTTTTTCTTTATGAGCTTGTCCCCGACCATGCAAACATTGAAAATGTACAAGTAGAGTCTTGATTAGTCTTGACATGCAAGTCTCTTTTCAATTTAAAATTCCCCCAATTTAAATCAACTTAATTATATATATGGACATTTCAAGTTCAGTTTCACGGTTGAGATATTCTCTCATTCATTTCACAAAGGTAAATACTTCACACAAACTCGAAGGTTGTTCAGTAGTTTGTTACATGAGTAGGCCTACAGTTCACGCAACGGTATTGATTACTGTTAACCATCATGAATGCCCCATAGACCTATGTGTGTGCAAAGTGGTTTTTGACCATATTTCTCTACACGGCCGCCACTTTGTTATTTGAGCTTTGTTTCAATGCCTTTTTCACCAGGTTCTAACAATATATGGTAGTTAATAAATATCTTTGAAAAACTGTGATATGTCCACACACTTTTGAGAAATTTGCAGACATAAAAGTGTAAACCTTTTTTTGGGCCACTCTGTACATGGAAGGCCAACGAACACTAAAGGGAACACAAATATTTGCCAAAAAAGCTGGGTTCCTCTACCCCCAGTGCAAATAATGACCGCTCCATTATTGCCTCTTTTCCATCGACCAGTGTACTACTGACCGATGACGGGAACTTGTGTTTCCTGAAAAAATTAGCAAATGTAAAGTTTTAACAATGTTTCAGTTCGTTGACTTGTAATTAGTAGGGATATACCAATCCGATCGGTATATCGGTATCGGTACCGATATCAGATCGGTATCGGTGATCAGAAAATCTCCCCTTGTAACGATCAATTTGATTACCGTGTACGCTGTGGCATTCAAGCACAGTACTACAAACATTCTGGCATTCAAACAGTATAAACATTCAGTTCTCTAAGAAACATCCCACTTTGTTCTAAAAATCAATTTTCTCAGTGCACTGTTATTACAAGGATGAACTTTATCATATGGGTATATGATTTTGTTCATGAAATATCTTGTCTGAATAGCAAGTACAACAAGCGGACTTCGTACATGTCTAGTGTGTATGCACATGGTCATTAAAAATATCGGTATTGGATCGGTATCAGGCCGATTGGTTTGCGAAAAAATCGGTATCGGCCGATACCGTTAAAACGTAGATCAGACATTACTAGTTATTAGAGAGGCCGCCTCGTCCTCTGACTTATCTAAAAATTGTTGCGATTTTGTATCATCTGAACCATTGGTTTAAGTATTTTATGTGTACCTAATCTGTAGATTCGAACTACTTTGGAAGAAATTCATGATTTTGTATTTTCTGCTCATAAACAGACAAATTACTAGCCAGTGGTCTATGGGTCGCTGTGATATTTACATTTGCCTATAACATCAATTAAAATCCACTGAAATTTTGGAAATCACCTTTTCTTTAGGATATCCAATGAACCATAAACAAAAACAAAGTTGCTAAGATCATATTTTTAACAAATTCAGTGTGGTCTGAAGCAAATTCAGTGTGGTGTGAGAAATGCAGATGAAAGGTATGGTGTATAAGAGCTGTGTGAGATCAGTGATGCTGTATGGGAGTGAGACATGGTGTCTGAGCGAAAATGAAATGGAGATACTGAGGAAGACAGAGAGAGCAATGATGAGAGCGATGTGTGGTGTGAAGTTGATGGATAGGATGAAGACTGAGGACTTGATGCAGATGTTGGGTTTGGAAGAAGCGATGGACTGTTTGGTGAAGACGAATAGTGTACGTTGGTATGGGCACGTGCTGAGGAAGGATGACAGGCATGTTTTAAGAAGGGCTTTTGAGTTTGAGGTGGGCGGTTTGAGGAGAGGACGTCCAAAGATTTGGAAGAAGCAAGTGGAGGAGGAGAGGAGGGTTGGGTTGAGGATGGAGGATGCATTGAATCGGGTGAAGTGGAAGGAGGGAGAAAGGGCAGTTGCTGCGAGTGTGAGGTGAATCCAGCCACCCACGTTCACAGGGACAAAACCGGATTTTAAAACATTGGATTTACTACTGCTACATTATGCACCTTTAACCTTATTTATACTACCAGAAAGTGATAAAAAATTTGAAACATTGTCATGCTTGGGATTTATCTGCTGGACTTATATTTTCTGGCCTTTCTGTGTGTGTAGAATTCCAGGAAGCAAGAGATTGGGTTGCCAATGAAATGGATGTAAAACCCAACAAAGATGTGAACCTGTTTGAGA
Organism: Ophioderma brevispina; assembly: GCA_023653785.1. NCBI lineage: Eukaryota > Metazoa > Echinodermata > Ophiuroidea > Amphilepidida > Ophiodermatidae > Ophioderma > Ophioderma brevispina. The sequence goes on from JAMKCH010029333.1 coordinate 27,707, forward strand.
CCACCATTCGTGTCTTAGGAGGACTTCTTAGTATTTATCATCTATCTGGAGATCCAGTGTTTCTGGAGAAGGCAGTAAGTTTCTTTATATGATGCAAATGAAAACTCTTTTGATGAAGTATTTTATTTTGTTCCCTTTTGGGTCTACTGTAGTAGCTGTCACAAAAGACGGCCCTCGCTTCTCAAAATGGGGCGTATTGTGCGTAAACACAGAAGTGCGGGTCCAATTGGTTTTTTGAATCGGGTCATAGCCATAACAACAGCTCGTTAATCTGATTGGCTGATTGCGCGTTCGACTTCCGAGTAAATCGGCCCTGCCCATATCGCTCATAGCTGATCACGAGCGTATACGCAGTCAAGAGAGGGCAGGGCTGTTCTTTTGTGACAGCTACTTTTACACTTCTCACATTTTCTCTGATTGGCCCATTACTATAAATAATATAACATGATATGACTTCTGAGTAACCAATCAAAATAGACTACCTATATTTCTGTCTGCACTTTCAGGCTTTTATTACCATGTCTCTGATTGGTTAATAACTTCATATGACCTTATAAGTAACCAATAAAATTGCTGTTATAGACCAGTGGAGTTAAAATTATTTCAGTAATATAAGGCTAACTAAAAGTCTCAAAGCTGCCCCGCTTTTGTCTTGTGAAACACGTTTGTCTTATAGAAATTGGCAGGTTGATTTATTCTTTCAATTCTGTTTCAGTTTTTACAACAAAAATCTCAAAACTTTTTCAACTCATCCATTTTAAGAATTGGAGAATCAACGGTCGCATAGGGTCTTTAGAGATCAATTTATGTATACCCATACAAGACTTGTGTCAGTGCTTTTAGCAAGTTTGGTGAACCTAGCACCTTATTTGCAGAAGAAATAGCATGTTATAGATTTTTACAAAATGGAGCCAAAGAACCAGTGAAATGGGGTAGATTTTCACAGCTGTTCAAGAATTGTCAATAATGACACTGCAGTGTGCAAGTTAGACATTCTGACTCTTCTGACCAAGTTTTAAACCTCACCGACTTCACATATAATGTACCTTCCTGTCCACTTGTTTTTGGATTCTTTCAAATTGCCTATTCACTTTGTCCTTCATACCCCCTCCTACCATACTATTTACAATCTTTAGAAACCGTTGAACTGCAAATATTTGTTAAAATTCCATTACAAATATTATGATTCATACAATTTTTTCTGCTTTGCAGAAAATTTTGGGTGACAGCCTCCTGCCATGTTTTAATAACACCCGGATCCAAATTACCCTATTCGATGTAATTGAAATCTGGCAACGCCCAGACCCTCCCGCGCTTGGGACCAGACACACAGTATCGGAAGTCACCAGCATTCAGATAATTCAGAGATTGAGTTTTGCAACCAAAGATCCAAAATACAAAGATCAGCTGACGGTGTCATGAGACACTTAACATTCACTGCCCGAAACAGACGGTCCTAGTGCCGATATTTTTAAATGCCAATTTCTTTCTGGGCATTTAAACCTTCTACTACAACATGGGAGCCATAGGTGATAGTTACTAATGAATATTTGATAACAGTGCTTCATACGGGGAAGACAGAAAAGCGTAAGTAAACATTGTTTGTTGTCTATCCTCCACTTCTGCCATTATTCAGAGTTGCACCTTAACGGTAATTCTCAATTCGAGCATTACAGATTTGTATTTGCAGGTGAGCAATTCAGTTTCGGCAAAGGGAAATTGATTCTTAGTTTCCTGTTGGAGCGGCCATCAGATTACCCGTGGCAAACAGTTCATTATTTTGTGAAAAACTGGTTTCTTGAAAAAATGATAATAAAAACAAATTTTTAGTTGCCAAAATATTCAAGCATCCTGCTTGTTCTTTTCAAGTAGTTCCATGGCGCGGTATCACAGTGTAACCATAATATGAATTTCAAAACACCAGATTTTTATCACCGCTTGCATCATACTTGGTGCAAAAATGCTTGAACTTAATTTTTAAAATTTTGAATACCCTTCAATACCTATTTTGGTTAAATAGGGGCACTATTAACTTTGTTTTTATGTATAATATAAGGTAAGTACATGCTTTGATGTTAATGAACTTACTGTAAATAAATGAATAATGAATCAGACCTTGTCACCTTTGAAAAATCTCCAACAGGAAACTAAGAATCACTTCCATTGGGGTTATGCATCTATCATCACATGGCCTCCGTCAGTCCGCAAGCGACGATGGATAAAGCGCCCCATTGAGTCACAGGTTAGGTGAACCTCGACGTCTGTGGCGAAGAGGCCAATCCTAGAGTGGCAGTCTGCCACAGGTGCTACCTGTATAGGATGTCACAGCTTTACTATCCAAGGATCTGTGCAGCTTTTCTTTTCGCTCGCTGCTTCTCACTGGCTTATGATCTGTTGTTCTCCAGCTCAGGGTGTTGCTTCACTGTTCTCCCCCCCCGCCAAAGGTTGACGATTGTCAGCAAGTTTCTCCCAGCACCCAATGTAGATGTCATGGTACACATACACCTTACAAATATCCTTGTAGCGGAGTATGGGTGCGACCAACTTCCCTCTTGCCAGATGTAAGCTCAGCATACATGATTCTTTCGGTAGACGGCCATCATCCATTCGACGGACAGGGCCCAGCCATCGGAGTCTTCGTGTTTAAGAAATGTATAGATGGGGGGGAGTCCCATTCGAGTCAGGAGCTCTTGAATTTGGCACCATGTCCCTCCAAGTGACACCCAGAATGCGTCTAATACAGCGCAGATGGAAGCTGTTGAGTTTCTTCTCATGCTAGAGTATGTGTCCATGTCCTCAACTGCCAACAGTAAAATGGTGCTGATGATGCAGTCGTTGTAAACTGCTGCCTTTGTCCTTAATGGACAGCTTCGGATTTTTCCACACTCGGGCAAGAGTAGCTGCAGCGTTACCAATGCGTTTTTTCCGATTTCTGCATCGAAAGACAGAACTGTCACTGATGGTGGA
>JAMKCH010029334.1:0-24097 GCA_023653785.1 Ophioderma brevispina
AAGCTAGATCTATACGGCGCCGTCATTCTTAGAGATCTACAGGGCGCCCTATTCGTAGAAAATGCATTTTTATGGATCTACAATGCGCTCGGCGCTCTATACTGCGACAGCTGGGAGCTCACAAAACTAGATCTACACGGCGTCCGACTACCTGTACCGTCATTCTTAGAGGTCTACAGGGCACCCTATGCGTAAAAATGCATTTTCATAGATCTACAATGCGCCCGGTGCTCTACAGTGCGAGTCAATAAAAACCCTACATTCAGGAAAGATTTTTTCTTCATAGGTTAAACGTTATTTTTGCTTGAATGTTTGCTTTGGTTGTTTACAGGGATAAACAGGCTATCAGAAGATTTTTATTTGGTGTCTTTCGGACTTTGGGTTCAGAAACTACTCCAATTTTTCGGAGAGACCTAAGAATTCTGTTTGGCCGATTTTAGCCATACGATGTGGAGAGTCTGACACCGACGTATACCATAACGAATTACAGCAGAGACAATTCACACATGCATTTTCAGATGGTATCGATTTCTTCTCCATATATCAGTTTGAATAAAACGGTGTATTGTGTAACATAATTCTAAGTAAAATATCTTCAACAAATTAAATTACCTTTGTTCAACCATAAAAAGTCAGTTATTGAAATCACTCCATGTCGCAGTTCATGAATATAATGAAACTGCTCAAATATTTTTGTTTTACATCTCTAAGGTAATTATTTTGCACAAATACAGCATACCCAGCGTCCATAAATTGCGAGAACTAAAGCTTAAGTTTTCTGTAAATCAATTGGAATTAATTTAATATCGCTCTGTTTATTTTTTTTCCAAGCGGAATACAAAACCTTTTATGGTTTCACTTTGGCTCCAAGATTCGTTGTAGGTTAAAACCATGTTATCTTGCTGAACCGAAGTAAACTGTGGTCTTACACTAGCTATCTTGATTTTCCTATTTGAGAAATAGAACATTTTTTTCACTCAGCATTTTCTTTTGTAATTTCCGGGATATTATTTTTATAATAATGTAAGCGATGCATCTTTGTTTGGCTCAAAATCGGCCAAACAGGATTTTTAAGTTCCTCAGCAAAATAGGCATAACTTCTTCCTCCAAAGTCCAAATGACACCAAATAAACGTTTTCTGAAAGCCTGGTTATCCCTCTTTATAACCAATGCAAACATTTGAGCAAAAAAATTTCTTGACTATTTTAATTATTTTTTATTCACACTGTATGCAGCCCCCGGCACCCTGTGCTCTGCAAAGGAATAGAGGGGGCGCGCGCCGGGGCGCCCCCTCTAAATCCGCCCCTGAGTACTTGCAATTGATATGTGGAAAATGATGGTGATTATTCAAGATGGCTGCAGTTTTCCCGCCAAAATTCATTTTGCATTCTAGATGATTTGTCAGACTACAATCGGGATGGGGAGATCTTTATTTAGCAAAATTATTATCAGAGAGTATTAATTCAAACACATTGGGTCAACTAGTGCTGGGGGGGGGGGTACTCCCTGTGTGAAATGATGGGTATATGTGATATCGGCCAAGTGAAAAATAGGGTCCTTACAGATAAAAAGTAAAAAGTCATTCGATACACAAGCTGAATAAAAATGGAGTCATCAAGTATGAAACTTTAAGAAAGGGGTCACCGAGGTTAAAACCTGAAGTTAACATAGGAAGTGACTCTTTTCCACGGATCGAATTGCCATGAAATTATAAAATTGCTGCAATTAAATAAAAATTGTTAAAAATATGCACGTAGGCAGCGAAAATTTAGAATTTGGGTGCTCAATTCTTTAAAAAAGTGGGTAATTATATGCAAACTTTTGAAAAAAGTGGATAGCAGTAAAGAAGAAAATGGGAGTCATTGAGTATGTGAACATTTTTAAAAGGGGTGTCGTTGGGTAATATCCTGGGTAATAGGTAGGACAGCAGCACAAAAAAGGGGTCAAGCATTCTAGATGTCACCAAAGTCATTATCTCACAGACCTTGACTACGTAGCTCTTCAATCTTCAATGGTGTGATCCCTATACAGCTTAATTCGCTAAACTGGGATTTCACTGGGATTCGCTCTAACAGGGGATGTGGTATCTGCTGCACAATATATACTCTAAAACATCATTTGAGAATGCTGCAGATAAAGTCGGTCTACATCTATATGCCAAAGAGATGGAATTGAATACATGACCGTCAATGAGGAAAGAGAATCATCAACCTATCTGCACTACACACGGTACCCAACTCAAAGAGGTGAGACTTCAAGTACTTTGGGTCCTATATATATTGCCGACAGTAAGAGCTAGTAAGAAAGACTTAAGAGTTAATGGGCAGTGGCCCGATCGCTAATAACATCGTTCTCGTAATCCTATATTTTACTGGAAGTGGTCAACATTTGGTATCTGAAGAAAGCTTCTATTTTTTCTCATTTACCCTATGAATTCCTCATGTGAATCTTTAGGGCTAAAGAATGTTCGGTTTGGAAGTTATGAGCGAAAATACCACATTTTTGTCGACCGATATGTTACAATGTTTCTATAGGGTTTAAGTAAAATCATGTTTTTTTAGCTCGCACATGAAAACGGGTTGAACTATCGGCGCAAAATTTTGCAGGTGGTGGTTTGGAGGTGAATGCCATTCCATCAATATGAAAAATTTTATCTACTTCAATCGGGTCGTCTCCTTTTAATATTTTATTAATAGCAACATATAGGCAAAAATGGCACATCGGTTTTATGCAAATTACATGGCTGCAAACTTCCCTTTTTCTAGCCTTTGGATATTTGTTTCGGTAGTAGTCCCACTAATTTTATGATTGACCCCACACAAATTGCAACAGAAAACAATTTTGTGTTATATACTGTGAAAATAGTCCCAAATAATGTATTAAAGTACCAAAAGCACCTAGTGTGTACATAGAAATGAACATAGAAATAAGGGGGAAACGTACAGGGGTAAAAATTAGAATGATCGAATTGATTTAAATGATTATCAATTTATTGGGCTATACTTCTAAGGTTTAAAAAAGGTTAGTTTGCCCTATCTCGCGTTAATTTTTAGTACAATAGGCCATAACCGTTCACGTCATCCTGGTGTAATTATCGAATGGAACCGATTTTGATCGACTGGTTGTAAACTGTTAATTTGTCCCACTAGAAGAATGTAATAGATTCTTTTGTTGGATCTTTCTATATAGAATTACAAAGAGCTATGACTAGTGACCACCCCTGGCCCTGTAGCCCCCATCCACATGTTTCGTTCCAATTATGCAAACGAGATTATAGATGGTGCAACCAGTAAAATCGGGTTCTGTACCATTATAAACGACAATTGACACCATTTTTATAACGAACGATATATCTGAAATTTACCCCATTGTTACCTTGAACCTATTTTGCACTCATAACGATTGAAACTACAACCTGCATAGGGTCCGAGTGTCATAATAATACCGTAGATTGAGTAGAGTACTTCCTTATTTTAATGCTATGAGCTCTTAAACATTAATTTTCACCATTTTTAAAAATGCCAGTCGTAACAACCCTCCTGTAAATAATCTTTATCTAGGCCCTCCTCCATAAGGCAACCATTTGCGGAATTTACTAGTCCCACAGTGACTCTTCTAATAAAAGTCACACACACTGCCACTGCAACTGAGTGTACACAAAAGTGAAATTTTCATGAAGAGTTACAACAAACAAAATATAAGGTTTTCTATAACTGCTAAAATTACCTGAATGTGTTCTCTCCTTAACCATTTTTAGACATGGACAAGCGTGAGTATTTTTTGCAGGCTTTTCAGAGAAAATTAGTGAAAATGTTGCTCCATCCACCCAAATGGGAATTTCATTGACAGTGACTGTCCTATGGCATGTGGTGGTACCCTTCTATGAAGTATATGGTTTACCTATTGGTACCGAATGAAATGTCACATCAGTTTCAACGGGTCCCTTCCAAGCTGTCTACATTTATAAAGCGCAATGCCAGGCTAATATAATCTATGCTTCACCTATTATAACATACATTTTTTAATGACTAGCGGAGGCCCGCGCTTTTGCGCGGGCTCCCGCTAACTGAGTAAACGGTCACGATCAACTGAAGTGGAAGCGATAACTGGAGCAGAACGATCACTGAAACGGCGACAACCAAACTCCCGTACTAATTCTCCGAGTCCCAACACTTTTAATAACCCAAATTCCTGTAGTTCCCGTCATAATCATGTATCTCATTTAGTTAACCATTTTTCTAAGAACGTCAATATTTCAATCCCCCGTATCTACTTCCCGTACATTTTAATCACTTTTATTCCCAAAACTACTCCATTGTCATACCCGTAGATTCCCGTCATACCATAATCAAAGCGAGTAGCATGAACGCGTTTGTGGAGCTTTTGACCCTGTTGTCGTAGTTCTCATTTTATAAATACTAAAAACGTTTTTCATCCAATATTTTTAGTGTTTTAACCTTTTTATTCTAAGTATCCTACTCCTCCATGTCTAACCTGTTAGGCTAGGCATGTATAGCCAACTCCCATATAAAGTTCCGTCTACCTGCAGTTTATGACCCCTCCTCTGGCTTCCTCCTTCCAGTTTTGTCTTTCTTTTTCTTTTCCGTATCCCTCAACATTTCCCCCTCTACTTATATTGGTTTCTCGTCTCATTCCCGCTTCCTCAACCATCTCTCCCTCCGCCCTTGCCAACCGTAAAAGTGGGGACTCCCCACTAGTGCAAAAGGGGGTAGTGGAGAACCCTCTATCCCCTAGGATAATTCATTTTTCAATCATTAATACGCGCTAAGCTCCCCCATTTCTATTTGAAATAATTGGCTCTCACTATGTTTTCCGATCTTTAAAAAATCGTCTTTCTCATAGTGGGGACCTTACCTCTTACCTCTTTGACCTCTACGGGGTCCTTAGGGGTCCCCACTCCACGTCTGTTTTTGGAATGCCCGAAAAGCGGAAATGTATTCTGCGCGTGCCGTGACTTTTTACAGTGCGATGGCCATGACACACGCAATCACAGGCGTTTTTGGTGTAACTAGCTGGAGCCCGCGCTGCGTGCGGGCACCCGCTAGCTGATTGAACCGGAGCGATCACTGAAACTGAAGCGATCACTGAAAAGGACCCTATTATGGCGAACCCCGCAACCAATACCCGTCCACCCCTGAATTTAAACTCCCCCAGTCACAACATTTTGTATTTTTAACACTTTTAACAGAATTTTATTTTGTTGCTTCCTCCCCCCCACCACTCCAGTTTTTTGCAGCATTTTTTACTCTTAATCTGGATGTCATGAAGATTCCCTCTTCCCCTTCCATTCGCAACCTGGTGGTAATTTTTGACCACTCCATGACCATGGCAGCACATTTCAAACTTATCCCGCTCCATAATTGGCAGTTTTCGGAATCTCAATCGTATCCGTAAGTTTCTTGATGCTGACACGTGGTCACAATTCGTTCGCACTCTAATATTATCGAAACTGGATATTGCAAACTCGCTCTTGTTCATTTATAGATAAAAAACATCTTAACCATCTCCATTTCTGCAAAATAAATGTGCGCGCTTTATTTTGAAGCACCCTAGCCGCACCTCAAATGCCTCACCTCTTCTTCAGACTCTCCATTGGTTATCAGTTAAGAAGAGGATTCAATTCAAAGTCATCGTTCAGGCTTTCAAAGCTTTCCATTTTAGTTTTCTCCGGGATATCTGTCTTTTTATTTTTCATTCACGTGTCAACAAGAACTAGATACAGTCGCCGTCGGATTTGTGTATTCCCATTTGAGGTCCCTCGTTCCAAAAAACAAGCGGGCGATCGTGCCTTTTCTGTGAGAGGTCCTCACCTTTGGAATAACCTGCCGAGTAGTGTCCGTACACTTTGTCATCTTGACAGGTTAAAACAATCTCAACTCTTGCATCTTTTTGTCCTGATTCCTGCTTTTCTCTTTTCTCACGCCTTTTGCCACATGGTACAAGCGCTATCATAATTCTAATAATTATGATTATTATTAATAAACTCAAATTACCGTACCTATCATAATCACTATAGCTCATTCGTTACCGATTCTAATGAAAGCTCTACTGAATATTTAATCCCGGATAACTTTCCGTGATATTTTATTTTTTCTCGTATTTTTTTTTAATAATAAAACCTTTCCAATATTTAAGCCCGTATAAATGTCCTTGTACTTTATTCTCTCAATAGGTACTCCCCGTGGGTACACGTAGTTTCCCCGTATTTTCCACAGAATGCCATAGGAAAGTTTCTTATTGGAAATAGAACGGCAACATCATCTCGCTATCTACTGGCAGTTTTGGCTTGCTACGACCTGCATGGGAAAAAAAAAACTCACAATCCCAACTTTGTTCTTCATATATTTTGGAGCTCCATATAAAGATTCAGAGTTTGTCAGTACATCAGAGGTTGTATGGAGGCAATCCCACCATGCCCACTAATTGGGAAATCTTACTTCAATAAGGTCATGGATCCCACCAAACCTAGTCCCACACATAAAACCATGACTTTTACACTCATTTAGCCCCAATGTGCTAGTACTTGGGGATTTTTTAGCAGATCATGATAGTTTGGTTCTAACTTCTTGAACACTTTTTAATCCTAAGTACTGGCATTTGTTTAGTCCAATACAGTTAGACAACAATATATGATATTGTTAAGTGTTGCCAGTGGCATCGCTTAAACATGCTGATTTCACTGAGCTCCTGACTTTTTGAAAGGTTCCTCCAAATTACGGCCCTACTGGACATTTTTTCACTTTCAAACTTAACATGATGGTTTGTCTATCTTAGAAGTGCACTATGGCTAAGATTGCGAAGGAGAAGCGATCAGCTTTCTGCATTTTTGGATTCCATTCTTGGTTTCACCTGTGGCTTCACACACACATCTATACAGGTTGGTAGAACACACCAATGCCTTTTCTCTGTTTCCAGCCCCTACTTTGGTCGCAGTACCTTGTATTGATTTGCTAGATAGGAAGAGACCCTTTTATTGCATTTTATCACATCTCACCATTTTTCAATCAACCCACCACTACTACATTCTATAGGTTTTCCAAGTCCCAAATGTCCACCTATTTTCAACCAATCGTCCTCAAAGGTAGTTCAAATGTCATATTGTTCCAAATATGTCATATTACCACACAGCACAAACCAATTATCAACATAAGGCAGTTCAAATGTCCCATTATTGCTTACTCAATATCCAATTAGCTCACGTAATTTCCTATTAGTTAAATCAATGTTTATTAGTGATTTCAATTATCAGAGTTAAAAAACAGTTCCTACTGCACATCCAACATATTTTAATAAACTTTATGATTGTCAGGAACAAAGCGGTTGGTTGCCATAAAAGTTTCACAACGATATGAGAAACGTTTTCCTTACATTAACCACTATTACGCAAGTTATAGGTGCAAGTTTCTGAAAAAGGCATTGAATACCTTCTTTTCGTTTGTTTTTTCTTTTTTCGTTTGTTTACTCCCATAATCCTGGCTTACGTCGAGTAAGTCCTCCTCTGGTTAAAGACGCCACTTGTCAGCGTCTAATATTCTATGGTAGGGCATGTTTGAAGTTTTTTGTACAATAAAGTTGCTTTTTGACATAACACAATGCAGCAGAAACAATTTTGTGTTGTCACAGAATAATGTGTCAAGGCTACAAACTCAACAATGGAAAAACTGTGGGACGTTTTGTACAGGTTCAAATTAAAACAAGCTATTGTTTTTTAAAACTACCCCACCCTTATTTAGCCGCCGTCCCATAGAAGTCCCTCAGCCGAGCGACATTCGCTCACGACCTTCGCTCGCCAATGTTTCGCGCGGTATGGCAAGAGAAGTCTCTTCATTCAAATGTCTCGTGCGTGATTAGATTGAAGTAAGGGAGAGACCTTCGCTCGTGGTGCTCGGGCCATAAAAACCAGGAGTTAACAAGCCAACCTACCCTATCCCCAATTAGCCGTATCGATCGATCAATAAACCACTTGTCAACTCTGCGTGCGTTCAGACGGGGCGTGTATGTTCACATACTTGTATGAATTGGGCATGGACCAAAGCTGCACTTCTTTTTTTATAATAGAATATTTCGCTTTCTTGCTTTATACACAGTACTTTTTTTATTTGCGTGGGAAATTTGCAGCGGTGGGCGGCCAAAAATTCTAGACGTCCGCCACTGGTTTAAATGTAAAAGTAATCTTGAAGACAAAATCGGAGTATTTTATATGTTGCCATAGGAATATCTCCCCCCCAACCCCCCCCCCCCCCCCCCCCCCCCCCCCCCCCCCCCCCCCCCCCCCCCCCCCCCCCCCCTCATCCAAAACCGATTTTTTTTTTTAAATTATATATTAATATGCGCCAAAGGAACCCCCTTGATCGACCACACCAAGCGCCCAAATCGGTTTTTGGTATTTTGCAGTCTATATTGCTGTACCTCTAAATTGAATACATTTGGGTGCGAGTCATATAAGGAAAAGGCTGGACCAACATCGTCTGGCATTTAGGTATTTCGCAAAAACCCACGCGGTCTACTAAAAAAAATACCCCACTTCCTACATTTCAAGCGTTTTCTAGTACACACTTGCGTTCTAAAAGATTGCATATTCTATCAAGCGAGAGTCGCATAATGGTATGAAGTTTTAGTTTTATTAACACTGAGATAACGCACATAATCACACAAATCTCGAGATCATAGTCAGTGGTTTTTATCATATTTTATTGTATTAGTTACAAAACCGCATATCGCTACGTTTTTATGTAACATCAACAGTAAAATCATTTGTACATAACTCAATCGTCTCCCACATTTCATACTGTTGTATTTAACATTTTTTTAGGTTTTTGGCGAAATTTGGCATAAGTACTTTGTTCATCGTGTTCTATCCAAGCACAAAGTTTAAAAAATTGTGAGTCACTTAATTACTTTATAATTATGAATGTTTTCAACATTCTTTCGTATTTCCAAATCGCCACTCATCTGTTTTATATAGCGTTCTTTCCCCGGGGTTCTATTTTGCCGATCGTCAAAAAAACTGATTTCACACAAAAATCTATTTATTGTATAATCTATCGTTTCTAATAAACAGAGGTTTTCGCATAGTGATGTAATTCACATGCATACGATTTAATCTGCGTCGTATTTTTGCCAATATACGTTATATAGTTTTCAACACACATACAGATTAATCACTTTATAACTTAATTTAAGAAGTTAAAATTGCAGTTTTACATTTCAGTTATGTTAAATTTAATCTTCCATATGTTTTCTTCACACATAAAGTATACTTGTTCTTTTACTGTTTTCATGGCTTAGACATTGAAATGTCTTGGTCGATTTTTCAATGATTGATTTTTCTCTGAAAAAGTTTTTTGTACTACGACATGCCTTTTTATCCCAAATGTAATGCTAATCAAAACGTCAGTATCTTATTTAAATTGTAGCAACAATACAAAACACGTGTTATGTAAAAATTACGACAGTATTGTTTTTATTTCCCAATGTAATTCTAGCCAAACATCATGTTGTAATTAATTTAACATTTGTAGCAACAGCTACAATATTTAAAAACCAAAGCAACCAAAATAAATTGTCCCACAAATGTCACATCTTTTAGGAACTATCCAAGAACAGTTTTTAGCTATTTTGTGTCTGTTTTGAACTTATCTTGTTTTGTTTGTTTTTCCTTTGTCTGTTCTCATTTTGAAATGCTATCAGTCTGATAAAAGTTCCCTTTTCCATCATACTCAAGAGAGGCGATTTACATTAAGGGAATGGACAATGTATTGAAGTGGTAGGGCCTATAATCACCCTTTATACGCAACGCAGTGCCCCTTAAAAAACACTTTTTATTAGGGAACTGTAATTTCGATTCCTATTATCATAATTTGCATACACAGCCCAGAACATAATTACTCTCTAAATTTTCTTAGATTAAAATGGAGGACAAATCTGATTGTTGATTTAATTTTTTAATCTACTAGTAGATTTGAATATTTCAATGCATTTTGATTAGTATAGTGACATTTTGATGACTTCTAATTGAAAGGTTCAACGTGCAACTTCCAAGAAACCCATGGCAGCATGTAACAACATTACATGATATGCTGTCTTATTGCCTACAGCATTATTACATAACGTAAAGAGCACATCATTGCGATCATTCTAATATAAGCTAATATACTCAAAAGGAACTTGATTTTTTCCTTCTTGATCAATAGTCTCCGAAGTCCGAATTATAACGCATAACAAAAATCAAGTCAAGGATTTACTACAAGAAATAAGCGTTTTGAAGTCTACATATATGGTTTGCTTTAACACATTACAGCTTAACCACTTAACAGTGTGATTGAGAAAACGGGAAGTTTGGAACCAATATTCGTTTTTCACGTGACATTTTACTACTGTTAACTTTCTTGATACTTATTAACTGTAAACATGGTTTATGAATGAAAGCGTTTTTGTAGTTATGTGTAGTACTAGATTTAAATGTTTAAAACCAGCAGTTTAGAGCCCTATATCTTGCGATTAAGAACTTGACACTAAATATTTAGGAATTAAATATTTGAGTTCCACTCTGAAGTGTTTTTAGCAATTGAACCTTTTCTCGCCTCTCTCCCTTTTGTAAACATGGGTTTAAAAGCTAAACACTTATGTCCCATGACTAACCTTTTCAAATTTATTATAAACACTAGCGCACACACTACGATGGTTAAGCAATTAAACATGTCACAAGTGAAGCAGAAGTGTTTAGAAAAATGTTTAATTCATCAACACAGTTTTTACATTGTAGAAGTTCCAAGTTAAAATATTGCCGTACAAATAACTTTTTACCAAAAAATATTTGATTTTACACTCCTAAAAAATTAAGCAACATACACCCATGCTGTCATGTTGTATTTTTTTAAGTAACTCTATTTTGTTTATTAGTATTATTGTCATCGATAACGAAACCCAAGCCAGACCGTATGGCAAGGAAAAAAGAAAACCTCTCGTCAGTCAGTCGGCTCTGCTTTTTTCTCTTTGTGTGATTCGATTGCGTTATTATTAACCCTCTTCACCAAAGGAGGGCAATGACAGAAAAAACATAAGTAACTTTTTTTGATAGAAATGCATTGACTAGTTTGGGTTTATACTCTTGTGTAGCAACGTTCTTGATACGAACTTTCAAAAAAGCGGATGCGTTCTTCTGAAATTGCGCCCTTCGTGGTGCTTATCGTAAGCACAATTGTACTTAGCCTATCGCTGTAGGTGCCGAAACGGTAGTAACGCGCCAAGTTATGGAAAATCATTGCGCTTTAACACACAAATTCAACATTTTGACATGGATTATTATAGTAAACTAATATTTCACGGTTTGCCATGAAGTTTTTATAGTAAACTAGATTTCATATTTACTATCGTAACTTCCATGGTTTGCCGAAGTACCAGTTTCGGAAAGTGTTACATACTGGTGTGGGATAAACTTTTATGTGAGTAATATCCCAAACTACTTAAAAGTTTAGCGTGTTTAGGTTAAAATTAAGCTTTAGTTCGAACGTTTTGCACTCGGCGAAAAGACAGTTCCTACCTTTTCAGACTCGAAATTGGTTTAAAATTTAATTAAAAATAAAAAGGGCCTTTTGCAGTGGTTTAAGGTGTTAGGCAGATAGGGAAATTACGGATTTTCCTGTGGCTTGTGCGCTGATTTGTGCAATACAGAAAATTATATTAATTATAATTACACGTAGTCTATTGTGGTATTTTAAAAAAGAAGAGGCCTTTGGCTCGCCGTTACTTTTTACGTTAACCGTTGTTGTTCACTGACGTGTTTAATCATGTACGGCCTTCCCTGACAAACCTAGTAATAACATTAACAGGGTAATGAACAAGTCAAGTTGGTGGCTGCTGCAGTACTTGAGAAAGTGTCCCCGTCTGTGCAATCGATAATCAATTTTGTCGCAAAAAAAAGAAAACGGGGGAGTTACTTGGTACTGGATAAACAAGTCTATTGAGGGTCGGAAGAGAGTTCGCTCACTTCCAGTGAAAGAGCAGGTAGAAAAATATCTTATAATAAAGATGTTCCGCTCTAACTGCAGGGAGAAGTTCTCTCGCCCGAGCGAATATGTGTTAGCGATGTTCCTCGGCTGAGACAATTCTATGGGACGCGCCTGATCCTTGTCATAAAGGCATAATTGCCATATCTCACGGTCAGGTAGTTCCGAATCAGCTCATAGCGGTTCAAGGTCAATCCTCCGGTAACGAAAACTTCTTTTGACAAAACTAGTCTCCAATTGTTGTGTCCGGTCATATTCCTATGAAAGAAAATGCTAATTTCTCTATATTAAGTATGTAATGAGATGGTAAGTAATTAATGACACCAAAGTATATTTGACCTCGAATTTAAACTGACCAATGGAAATGAGTATTTACATTCCGTCCTTTAGATCTATATATACAATTTGGGACCGTTTAATAAAAAGAAAAAGAACACATAAACTAACAGGAATGACATGGAAACCTTATTACCCATAACTATCAACTATAACCGACAGATATAGGATATTGCCAAAATAGTGGTATTGTTTCAGTACAATTACACTGCTTTATATTTCCCCCATGTACAAACATTGCCTCCTTGTTAAATACAAGTTTCCAGCTGCTTAACATTCAGACCTTTTGTTAATATATTTTCTCATTATTTCTAAGTATAACAACACCAAAATTGTTCCTGTTACCCTTCTTTTTGAGGTCAAACCCTTATTTTTTTTTAAACCATTATTTTTCTTACACTATTTCACTGCCAACTGACATTTGAATTGCCTATGTAACATTTTGAATTCCCTGGTGAAGGACATTCCGGAAGGCACAGGATTACATAACGATTACCCATTGGGTGGACATTTGACTTCACTATGACATTTGATTTACCTGTTTTGTGATTTTGATCTTTTTTCAATTGACATTTGTTTGCCCTTTTCTATTGTTTTGGACTTCGAATTCCCTATTGACATTTTGAATAACCAAAATTACAATTGCTCAGATACCATGGGCACCTGGAAACCTTTATAACTGACAGATCGGGAACATACTTTTTTTAATCCTTAGGTTATGGCCAAAATGTTGGGATAAATTTCAGTACAATACAGCTACTTTATATTTACCTCTGCACAAACCTTACATCCCTGTAAATGAACAGCATTTTGTGTTCCGAACTAATTACACTTCTAAGCTTCATTATGGATATTATTATCTCAATTATTTCTAAGTTAAAACACAAATGTTTCTGTTGCAGTATTTTGAGGTCAAACCTTATTCTGTTTATATTTCAGCCAATGACATTACTTGCCTAGTAACATTGGATTACCTGGGTGAAAATGACAATGCATATGAGCATAGGATTACATAACGATTTCATTGTGTGGACATTTGACTTCATTATTGACATTTGATTTACCTGTGTGATTTGATCTTTTAAGTGGACATTGTTCTGTCCTTTCTATTGTTTTTACATTTTGAAGTCCACTATTGACATTTGAATTATCAAAAATTACAATTGCCGCTGAGATCTGATTTACCATGGATATTGGACCTGCGAAGGAAAACACCCTATAGACCGTTAAACAGCCATACGTCACTTTCTTTTGTGACTGCCAATCCATGCCTTGCCAATCGTTATGGCCCATAGTATTAAAACTCTAACAGATACATTGCCCAGGTGAAAATCAGGCCGTCCTAGTTCAAGATACCAGGCCCTACTAACATAGTTACAAACATTGCTGTTAACTGCGTCTATATCAATATGAGCAGTGGCAATCAATATCATTCATCTGTAATCAAAATTTACTGTTTCAAGGGTTGCATTATTCAGCACTTTAGTTTGGCAAGTACTTTGCTCCTAACTTCACAGTGGGACCATTGCACCTGAAACATGCAGATAACTCTTTAGCATCTTTAAACCTTCTTCACCAAACGTGTTTGACGGTAATGTCCATGTCCATTCAGGTAGTTCAGTTAAAAAATAAAAAAAAACAAAAGACGAAGAAAACGATGGAGAAAGAAAGCGGGGAAGGCGTGGAGGAAGAAGATTGAGAGAAAAAAGAGCAAAGAAATTCGATTGCTCCACTATTGGCTTATGGAACACACGTTGGGAAAAAATTTAAAACAATAACTTGCTATGATTATGTTCTTGCTCACACATTGGACATCAGGTTTTTGGTAGAACATGGCTTTCTGACTCGCATAATGTGATTATTGGTGAATTGTGCCCACTTGGATACGATTTCCTGAATTATACCCCACACTGGAGACGGAAATGGTGGACTGGGAGTTGCTGTTTAAGCAAAAACTCAACTTCAGATTATTCCCACTGGCTTATTAATACGAGTATCCTTTGAGCTGTTCATAAATCTCCGACTAAAAACGGGAAATCTATTACGTCTCCTCTACAGACACCGGCCATCCAAAGAACAATGGTTTGAAGTGCCTCAGTTTTTGTTCAGATTTTTGACGATTTTCTGATCCATATTAACTCTATGTCTGGCAAGGACGTTTTTACTGGTGACTTTTAATTCCACGTTGACTTACCCACAAAACCCGAGGTTGCTCGGTTTCGCTATTATGAGGGTGGCCGGGTTCTGTCAACTGGTAAACGGCCTACGCATTAAACATTGGGCACACCCTTGTTATTAATCCTTACTTGCCCAGATGACAAATTAGTTCAAAGATTGTGAAATTGGACCTAGACTTTCAGATCACCACATTATTAGTTGTGACTGGCTATAAAGAAGCCTACTGATGAGATACTTTCTCTGCGGACGTTCAGAAATATTGACAAAGAGTCTTTTGAAACGACCTTAGTCTTCAGGTTTAGATCATTAATGACTTCTGCTCGAAATTGGATGAATGAAATGTCTGAAGCCTTGAAAAAACAGTCACAGCAACCTTAGATCATCATGCCTCCATGATTACAGATGCAAAGGAAACACGTATCAGAAAGCCTTGGTACAACTCTGAAATACATCAAGCTCGTAGACTTCGCCGAAAGTATGGAAGATGTGGATAAAAACAAGAATCGAATTTATCAGCAAAACTGTTATATTGAACAAAACAAAACCGTTAACATGTTAATTGAGAAAGCAAAGAAAGAAAAGAAAAGAAAATTCATTTTGCCAAGAGTACCAAAAATGCCAATGATACAAAGACCATGTATAAGTTGCTGATAGCTTATTGAATAGTAAGTGTAAGGTATGTTACCTGATATGAGTCAGCTGAAGATATGAGTAATGAGTTACAATTACGTCCAAAGTAAAGTGTCTAAAATATATGAAGACCTTTAAACAGGAAGTGGCTTGTACAAGGTTACTGGAACTTTGATATGTATGAAAATGGATGTCCTCTAATGATGCATACTATCTCATTATGACAATGTTACAGCATGAAGATGTTAAAGATCTTATACAAGGTAGTGCAACAAAAAGTTGTTCCTTCCTGTGCCCAACTTGGTCTCAAAAGAAAATATCTCGGTTGTTATACCTGTTATAAAATGTATCATTTAAACACATCAATTTCCACAGGTGTTTTCCCAGATCACTGAAAACATGCAAATCATTCAACCCTCTTATCACCAAAAGCCATCCTTGAACAACAGTGAACTGAAAAGTTACGGAAACTGTAGATAGCATTCAATTTGTCGCAAAGATGATTGAGAACATGTGTAAGCAACATAAACCGCCACATGCAGAAAACATGGTCTTGGTGAAGAACTGCAGTCTGCCTACTTGCGTGGCCATAGTTCTGAAACTGCGCTATTGAAAGTTAAAGACGAAATCATGGGGCATGTGTACAACCAGAAAGGGGTTTTCCTTGTTTTACTCTATCTCAGTGCGGCATTTCGGACACGGTTAATCACGATATTATGCTTAAGTCGATTGTCGCGTGAGATCGGGGTGACTGGGGATTGCCCTTGACTGGTTGAAGTCTACTTTTACAGGTATATAGAACAACGGCTGTTGTAATTGATGGCATCTACTCAGTAGCAAAGATAATGGATTATGGATTACCCCCTGGGTTCTATTTTGGGCCCTCGAGGTTTCACCAGTATATACCATCCCACAATAGCAGAATAATAAAGAAGCAATCTCTATCATACCATATGTATGCAGATGACATAAAGATTTGAACCATGTAATCCATCATCAATTGACTCTGCTCTGTCATCTTTAACAACATGCATCAATGAGATCAGAACATGGATGGACATTCAATTTCTTGAAACTAAAACAGAATTTATGGTCATCAATATCGATTTAAAACCAAACGTTGGATGCTGAGGTATAGCTGTGCATTGGAAATGAATGCACAGTCATCCACCCTCTACTAGTGTTCAGAAGAACTTGGGTGTCATCTTTGACGATGCACTGACCATGTTGCCCCAGTTGTCTCTTTGTCAACGAGCATCACTTTCCACATTCGCATATTACCCGGATCCGCCATTTTCTCGATATCTGAAATATGCAACCATGTCGTTCGGTCTCGTGTGTTATCACGTCTGGACTATGGGAATGTTTACTCTTAACTGGTTCTAATGCAACTGCGTCATGAAATTGCAGGCCGTTTGTTACAGAATTGGAGTGCCAAAATTGATCTTTCTGTTGCTTCAAAACGGACCCATGCAGCCAAGTACTACAAGAACTTACTGGCTCCATGTGAAACAAGAGGATTTTGTACAAAATATTCTTTCTGTTACAAAATGGCAAATGGACCAAACTACCTTGCTTCATCATTTTCACGCTGTATAACAAAGTCACTTACAGTTTTGCCGCCTCTGCAAGGATACCACACGTCTCATTATTCCAAATTTAAGTTGAAAAAGGTCTTGAAATATGCTTTCAACTGCAGTTTTTCTCTCACCGCTCCCACACTGTGGAACTCGCTACCATCTGAGCTCCGTTCTGCTACGCACTGCTTACCTCAAGAAAGGACTAAATCCTACCTGTCCCAAAATTAATCTTGCGTGCTTGTTTCAGTTTTGCTGTTTTTTTTATTTTTTTTTGCCTTTTCCGTTGTAATATGTTTTGAATTCGCTGTGGTCATATGAATGGCGCCTATAAAAGCCATGTATGGATGTATGTATGTATGGTATGTATGTATGTATGTATGTATGTATGGATGTATGTCTGTATGTATGTTATGTATGTATGTATGTATGTATGTATGTATTTATGTATGAACAAGTACAACATCCATACATACAGACCAACTGCACATGACCAAAAGAAAGGCGAGCTTCCTGATGACGGTGATTGTGTGCAGTGAGATGATGATGATGACGGTGAGGTGGCCCTTTGTTTGGGGAGTTATGAGGTGGATGCTGACGGTCGAGTTATCAAAAGGGGAAAGTCAATTTGGCCTAAAGCTGTCTGGGTGGAATTTAATGAGCCCTGTATGCGAGAAAGCTTCTCTTAGAAATTCATAATGACGGGTTTCGCCTTGGTTGCCACCAAGAAAATGTAGCTTTAGTTTTCCATTCACATACTGCCCATCAGCTCACCTCAACGGATTATCTTAATCAAACGTATTATAGGTTAGGTAACTTAAAATCGCAAGGGCGGATTTTCCGAATAGCATGTGATCATGCTTTGTCAACAATTATTGTGACAACCTGTCTCTAGTGATGACCTATCAGATTATGGTTCAAATCCGCATTGGCAGTTACTAGAAGGCTTCTTCCTCTACTGCATTTATACAATCCCACACATACCCCAACCAAGTATCTTGCAAAAAACCCAGCTGATCAGTATCCCATATCATGATGGGTGCATGGAATTTAGAATATTTATATGTCTAGACAATGACAGAATCGTTGACTCATATTCGAAACGAATCATGAACTACATCCCAATGTTGATATTTCACTGATTCGATTAATCACAGGGATATTACTGACAGCCATCGGATTTTGGCTTTATCTGCAGGGCATAAACCCCCCTATCTTCTCATTCGTGCCGCCATCAATGCAGCTTTTAATTGTTGAAATCTCTTGTCCCTTTTATGCATTTATAAACACCTGCTACCATACAAATTCAACTATTACCAGCATTGAATGAACGAATCAACTGGATACACATACCATGTAAAACAATCGTAATTATTGTGGGGAGTCTGGGAAGTATTCATAAGCGTGTTACTGTTCTGCTTAAAGAAACTTTGTTTCTCTAACAGGTGCAGTAAAAGCGATTGCTAAATACCTTAGCATCATTTCAGCCATTGGCTCAAACATTGTTTGGAAAAGCGCGTCAAAAGCGTATTCCAGCGCTTAAGTGCGATGTTTTGTGCTATATGCCCGTTTTTTGCGGTGTATTTTTTGTCATTTCGTTTTGCTTTACAGTATCTAGGATTTTCTCCATTGCTGCAAACTTATTGTCAATAGTTATATTTCGCTTGTAATTATAATATATTGTATATTATTTACTACTGTGATTCATATTTTTGGCAATAAAAAAGACTGATTTATTGCTCTTTATGTATGTATTAGGTGTAGCGGGGGATGGCTCGCCTTAAAAAGAGAAGAGACGCGCATGCGCGCACAGATTTTCAGAAAGCGACCGGAGAGCGCAGAAGCTAATCTGCCACGTTGGTAAGTTGGTGCTGAGAAACTACCGCTGCAACGTAGAGCTAGAGATACTACATGCACACATAATTTAGTTTACATACATTTATTTTTCACATCACACCAAAGAAATCACAAGACATGGTTGCAATTGTCACTTTGCATATATACCCAACTCACTGAAAATCACCTTCGACACCAGCTTTTGATTATACAATCAAACGCATTTGATATAGCGCCTTCTCAAAACAAGGTCAAACGCTTTACAAATAGAGAGTAATTTACTATTTACCTAAACTTGTTCATCTTTTACCAATACCTGTGTATGTACATAGATAAGTACTTACATCAAACATAAAATAAAAAAAGAAAACCGCTGCATAATTAAATATGTTAGGCAATAACAAAAAACATTAGCACACAATCACCTCTTAGGAAATAGCTGACATTTAAGAGCTTTCGTCTTAAAAGTACAATGGACTTTGAGTGGCGAACATAGATAGGCAAAGAGTTTCCTAGGCGAGGGCCGCGCTTGCTGAAAGCCCGTCACCCACTGACCTTTTTGTGCGGAACAGTGAGGAGCGTCCTTGTCATCTGAGAACCGCAATCCTGGCCTGCCAGAATATACAAAGAGGGTATTCGCAATAAGATGGCAATTGTCCGGAAATGCCCTTGTTAGTAGAAGCAATAAGCTTAAAGACAACGCGCTCACTAATTGGTAGCCAATGGAGCTCTTTATAAGGAGTGGTGTGGCTGGTGTCCTTCTAAGTGACAGATCTAACACCAGCCTGGCTGCTCTATTATGCAAAATCTGACGTTTACTCCGATCTCTGGCCGACATTTCCATACAAAGTGAATTGGCATAGCCCTGCGAGATAAATCAGTGAACGGACGAGATGATGACAACTCTCAAATGTGATAAAGCGGCGTATCCGGTAAATATTGCGAAGGTGAAAGTTACCAGACTTAATGATGACCTTTACATGTTCGTCATAGACATTGTCCGATCAAACACGACAACCAAGTTTCTATTGCCGAGGACTGGGGAACATCCACTGTCCGACCCTGATGTAATATCTTTGAGGCGATTGTTGTATAGTGAACATGCGAAGAAAAATTCTGTCTTTTCATCATTCATTTGAGTTTGTTAAGCGCAAACCACTCACTGATTCATCAATACAAAGAGAAGTCTTTTGACAGCATGGGTTTTGCATCACCCCATCATCTGAATGAATCAAATGTCAAATAGAGCTGTACATCATCAGCAGAATGTGTAAGTCATATTGTGCTTCCGGAAGATTGATGCGATACAGTATGTGTACAGTATGAAAAAGAGAGGCCCGACCCAGAACCCTGAGGAAGACGAAAGGGAGATGAGTGCTTGTTTTTGAAATTGGCATCCCCCAATCGCACACGAAAGAGCGGTTGCTGCAGTAGACCGAATCCACTGTAAGCAGTACCCATTGAAATTTGCAAGTATCACGTACCTCCAAGCATGGCATGTAAACAGTATCAAAGCTGCCAGAAAGATGCTAGTCAGCACAATCGCAACTGCCTTACTGTTGTGAATGTGCATTGAGGATATCGTCTGACACAGACGCAGAGGTGCCGTTTCAGTGCTGTGTCGTTCTTGATACGAGCTGACGAACTTCTCATTTAGTAAGTCCATTTGAGACAAGATGATTGTTTATCTGGGCACTCACTAATTTCTCCATGAACTTATACACTCCAGCCAATATTTGACACATGGCGATAGTTTTTTAAGCACCTCTTTGTCTAGGGAAGCTTTTGAGAATTGTGTCACAGCAGCTTCCCGGAGCTTAGCTGGTAATACACCAGTGAGGATAGACTTGTTATGATCAGTGTTAATGGCTCCGCCCGATTTGCAACATTCTCCTTAAGTAACCCCAAAGAATAGTGTCGAAGGAACATGATTTTGATGGAGTTGACATAATCACCTTGGTTAAATCCCTCTTCACAGTGACTGGATTAGACTCATGCATTGGAACGGTTTCATCAAGTAATTGTCCCCGCTTGAATCATTCATGCGAGTTAGACCCGGATATATCAAAGTCCCGTCTGATTTTGTATACCTTGTCGCTGAACAACCTGGCAAGAGCTACTTATTCAAGCTGACTACAGTTAGGAGTTGTTTGGTTTTGGGGTTCAGGAGCTTATCAGAGTAGCAAACATGGGTTTGTTGTTCGCATTTTTCTAATTGTTCTCTGTAATAAACCTCCGTAGCATGATGAAAAGTTAACCATTCACTGCGTGATTGTACATTGTAGCATCCAGATCCGACACTAATTTCTAGTTTTTTATTTACCCTTTGCCTCTCTAAAAACTCTACTTCCCACGTCCTGCATCATCAATACTTTATTAAACCAAGGTGATCGGTCTAATAATGCGGGAATGCTGTTGTAGAGGCCATGGGAATGTGTACAATAATTAAAGACTCCTCAATTTTACCAAGCACCTCATCACCTGAGCCATCACGAAGGTCAAGACTGGCAATCATGGATGAAATGTTATTTGAGACAGAGTTCCTTGTCAATATCTTATCTTTCTGATTGTGCCCTACAGTTCTCATGATTGGTGATTTCTGTGGGCTGCTAATTGTACAATTAATCAAACGAAGATCAGAGCCTACCAGGCAAGAGGCCCCACCCATCAACTAATCCATCTTCACGACGAGATAGAATCAGGTCCAGAGTGTGACCATCTTTATGGGTAGGGCATGGATATGTTTATGAAAACCATTAGCAGCCAGAATCTCCCTCCACAAAATGATGGACTCCTGTTGCGGGGAGGTCGACATGCACGTGAAATCACCCAGCAGTATCGTTTTTAGCGGGAACAAGAGCAATCTCATTAAGGAAAATATCAACGCATTTAAGAATTGACTTATGTTGAGACCCAGTTTCCCTGGAAGGTGGTGGCCGATAACCCAGGGAATGGTCTAACACTAGTTTTTATATTACCACACAGCATGCTCAAAAGAAGGTGTTTCATGGCCTGTTGGTGTATTTTGAATGTTTAGGCAAGTTTTGTGGATTATCCCAAAGTGCAGGAAAGAATATCCCTCAGGCAGCATCTGTCAGCAAGAACATAACCACAGGCTCGCTTTCAGCCAACCAGTTTTCAGTTATCACAAATGTTCCACATCATCCTCATAATGTCATCATAAATAAAGACCGTCTTTTTACGGAAAGAACGTCTTCCTAGACGATGTTGAGCAGATTTTTTTCATTATGTTTTAGTAATGTCACGGATGTTGCTGAGTTCCGTGTTGACTGCCCAGTCCATTGAATGGGACCATTTTTGGGTTTTTAAGAATGTCTGGACAAGCTGATGGTGGCTGTCGGGGTCCTGGATGGTGGATATAATGGATTAAATTATCAATGTTAGCCCGGAATGTGTAATGGTACGGTTACGATCATCCCTGTTGAATGTTTGCTGACGGGACGTCACTACTTCGGCATGGATTCTTCTACGTTTCATTGCTTCCCTCCCCATGTGCTCTCTGTCTAATGAATCTCATGATTATATCCCACAACTACAATTACAGAAACCACTAAAAAAAGAATAAATTACAATTTCTTAAATACCATTACATATAGTTAATACAAAGAAACCAATTACAATGATAGCTTATACAAGAAGTGCTAGTAAAAAGAATCATAGCTGTGTTCCAAGTCAAGGTCCGAACACGGGTCTAAATGCCGGCCTTCAAAACGACCCAAGTATAATGGCATAGACAGCTGATCAAATATAACCATGCAATATACCAATTTAAAAACCTTAAGACAATATAAAAAGCACATTAGTGAGCTAGCCGGCAGTTTATGGAATATGACATACAACCCCAGAAGACTGCGGATGTGCTGTACCAGGGCCGCGACGAGACGCTTTTGATATAGGAAAAGTGACACACGATCCATAGACCCCCCAAATTTTCGACCCTTTTTCAATTCATTACAGATGGCTTGGCTATATTCCTTCGTTACCAAATTAAATAACATTTGTTTATTTGTATTAGGTCGACCCACACACAACCTATGACCTCAATATCAAAATGGGCTCACTATACTTCACTTTGCATTTGGCACCAATTAATGTGCACAGAAATCAATGCACTTTTCATAATAAACCTGATTTTCCTTTTTTCTAACACAATTCCACATCTACATACAGATGTCTAAAAATACAGAGGTTTACACATGCAATGCTTTTTAGTCACTCCCATGGGGAAAATTGACCAAAATTTACATACCACTGTACCAAACTTCCGTATAATGCTGCATTCCTATTTAAAATTCACCGTCATCACAAAACAATACAATTCAAAACTAACCTTCCAATCTGAATACCAACACTAGATAGTGTACACCTGGCATTTCACATTGCAGAAATAAATTCCACATAGCAAATCTTCTCCCTACCAAACAGTGCTACTCACAAACGTGTAATTGTTCCCAAACTTATTAGTTTTCACACCAGGCATTCAGGGTGGCAGCAATTACAAAAAATCAAATTTATAAATGGCAACACTCTTCCCACATTCCATAAGCAAAAGCACTAACATTTCTTCCTGCATTCACAAAGATCTCTCTCACACACACACACACTCCCGCTTCTGTAACTCACTGTTTACTTGCAATCAACCAACATCACAACTCGCCCAAATCCAACCTCTCATAATAATCATACTCAAACCTGCAACTCACACAGTGGGGGGGTGGGGTGGGGGGGGGGGGATTCACAGTGTTCTGACCCATCATGTGTTTGTTTACTAACCCGCATACGCAATACGCTACCCTCCCTACAATTTGGCCACACTCTTTTTACCGTCATCCAGCACGTCCACATTACCCTCGGTCTAATTAATCAAATAATTTAGCACACTACCCTGTCTTTGGGACTTCCACCCTCACCATGTGGGTATGCTACACGACGTCTCGAAATCAACTTCAATTACTAAAAGTGACATCCGGCCACGTCTGCATGTCATTTCCTTTACATCCGTCGGACCTATGCATAACCCCCTTCATTACCTCAAGCTTATATAAACTACCTAACATCCCAATATTCAAAACCGCTTTCAAACAGCACTATAACTCTAGTTCGCGCGACATGCCCACAACACCCATAAGGTCACTGCCTTTGGCATAAAATTAAATACAATAATTTACCAAAATGGAAATGTTCATTTTAACTCTGAATAAATGTCACCACAGTGCTTTCAGATGCTAACCAAAATTTCAATCAAATAAATTTTTTTTTCCATCGCATACACAACACATGCCACCTCACACTTGAATCACAACTACCCAAATCTTAATCTTTAACCTGAACAAAGTTCTCATTATCGCCATCCAATAATCATATACCTTCAACCACCTCCACAATCAATCCCAATGTTCGCATACAAAAACTCTTCGCTTATGGGCGGCCTTTTCCTATAAATAACGCAAAACATGAAACAAAACTTTTATTGGGTGATTACGAACTCGG